>JAQIWV010000139.1:0-12717 GCA_034696705.1 Isotomurus plumosus
GCATATAAGCTTCAAAATATTATATTCTATATATTTATTTCTGCCTAAACTCTATCTTCATGGACTTACAATAAGTTTGTTTTCCTTTGTCATTTAAAGCTGAACTTACATATATAGTTGGTTGCAGATTTGAATTCATATCGGCTAAAATGTTTTTACAGAAGTTTTTTGTAGTGAAAGTGAGTATTTGTGTTGCTAGTGTTTTAATTGGATTAATCCTTAAAGCATTAAATTATAGCCCTTGTTTCTAGTAAAGTATACAATTAAGATATCGACGCATAATGAGCAACTATATATATGTAGTATGTAGTCGTATGAATTAATGCTATAGTGAACTACTTGAAATGAAAGTAACTTGCTTAATTAACGTTTTGAGTGTCTGAGGCTTTCAGAGTGTATAAATATTTCAAACACTTAGTTTAGACTTAATTAGCATAATTCTAGCTATACTAAAATGTGTACATTCAATAATCATTCTAATTCTATTTTTGCCTTATTATGAACTCTAATAAAAATGTGTATGCATTAAAAAATATACTTGAAAGCACTTGTCTTGAGTTAACATACAATAAATACATAGCCTGGAGTCTGTAGTCTAGAAGGATTTCATGGCTCTTCAAATGACTACTTCATTATCAGAATAAGAAGCTTAAATGAATGAGTTTACGTGAAAGGTAATCGGATCTGCTATTCATTGCGAATTGTGATTTACCTTATACAGTATTTTTATCACTTGACCTGACAATAACTGGAGCATGGCAGGACGTTATGATAATTTGGAGGAAGATTTTTAATAAACATATTTTTTCCAGATCAGTCCGATGAGAAAAAAATGCCAAGACTTGAAAAACTTCTGATCTGGCTCGTTACTCATATGATGTACGTTGGCTTGAATAGAAATTATTTGAACTAAAATGAGTGTAATTTAAACTACTTACATCGGTCTGGATCCTAATCAAGTAATTCAAGCCTTAATAAAAAATTCCGCTTAATTGTTTTTGTGGGATTTGAAACAATCTAACTGCGTCGAACATGTTTTCAGTATGTTCTACGATTTCCCTTAAGGATCGTTGATTTTGCAGTAGTTGGACGATAATATGTTGTGTTTCCTCACAAACAACACCATCAATCTCATCTTTCAAAAGTATCCTTTTCCTATCGTCGATAGTATAGAATGGAATTCGAACCGCATTAATTCCACGGCAGATCCCAATTTTAATTGAGTTATGATGATAATGATAGTGGTTGTTGTGGTTCTCGTTCTCCTAGTAGAGCTGGAGACTTAACAAATAGACTGCATGAAACTTCTATTACTACCAGCGGAATAACCAGTGCTGTTAATTCATTAATTTTCTTATCGGATTCCAACTTCCAATTCATTATGTATGTATAGTTTTTATTGTTGTGCTAGATTGATGTGGCCGAGCCTTTACAATCAGGATAATCATTACGATTTATAATTATTTTATAAAGAATCTTAGTCTACTATTATTAAGGATTATGAAGAGAAGTCATAAAAGGTGCGCATCCACGTTTCTCTAACTTCGGCGATCTGCTCCAGATATGCCTTAATTAACTTAAATGTGTGTAAGTCCGGGTTTTTTAACATTTCAGCAAATTCGTTTTCATTACTTACTAAGACATTGTTGTTAATTAGCATGGATCTTTCTTGGCAATATCCAGGACATTCTGCGATAACATGATACGGTGTCTCTGGTTTTTCAAGGGTACATACAAGGCAATAACTATCTTCGTTTGCTAGTTTATTAAAGTGACAGTTAATAGATCTAAAGTTAGTAGATTTACCTTTAATAGTTAACCTAGGCATTTCGGTTCTTAATTGTACTGCTAATCTAATCAGAGCCCAGTTATTAAAATTATTAAGGAATTTGTCAGAACTGTGGTGTGATCTTATTAACTTAAATCTTTTAACTGTGTCACTTATATTCATTCTACGCGTATCTTCTTGTAAAATTACATTCTTAGCTTTAGTTAACAATAGTGATACATTGAGTTTCTTATTCTTATACAATTCCTCTATATGATTAAGAGTAACATTACAGTATTTCATTAGCATATTATTAAGGTTAGAGTACCAGTTAAATTTCAAATGTTTGTTCTCGTGTTTATTTTTTAATTCTGAATAACATTCAAAGATAAGACTTGATTTTTCTCGTTTCATTAATTTTAGCCAAAAAGACAAAGTATTGCTTAACAATGATATTTCAATTGGATTATGTCCCGTCTCTATTCTTATTAGCCAGTTTGGAGTGTATGTAGGAAGCCAGAACAATTGTTTGAGAAATTCATTTTGAAATTTTTGAAGCTTTAGACCTTGATTGATTCCCCATGTGTGAGAGCAATAACCTACTACCGTTCTAACAAGAGAGTCAAAGAGTCTTAACCTAGCATTAAGGGTATTAATCTTGGCTTTACCATAAACAATATTAAGTTGATTTAAAGCTTTTCTTCCCTTGTTAATAAATTCACCACATACTTTATCGTACTCCATTGTTTCATAGAAAGGTACACCGAGATACACATAGTGATCAGTCACTTCTATTATTTGATCACCCCAGAAGAACTTGGGAGTGATTTCTTTTTTCGATTTTGATTTATATTTAAAAATTACAACTTTGGTTTTAGACAAATTGATAGTTAAGTTATTTTCACAAAAGTATTTTTTAAGAATGAGGATCTTTTCTTGTAAATCGCTAGGATTATAAGCTAATAGAACCATGTCGTCTGCATATAATAAAATGTGTAATTCAACTTTTCCAATTTTTATTGTAGCAATTTCCGACTCATGCAATTCTTTAATCAAGTCTTCTACGAATAGTGAGAATAGCTTAGGGCTGAGTGATTCTCCTTGCATGACTCCATTCTTCAACTCAAAAGGTTCACTTACTCCAGATTGTGTGCAAATATTAGCCTTAGCTTTATCATAGATGTTTTTAACATTACGAATGAATTTACTACTTAGACCTAGTTTAGATAATTTATACCATAATCGTTGATGGTTCACGTTGTCAAAAGCCTTGGACAAATCTATGAACATAGCGAAAAGTTTTCTCTTTTTGCTTGCATTTAACTGTATTACACTATTAAGAACATAAACATGATCTTCGCATCCGTAACCTTTTCTGTAAGCAGCCTGATAATCTGAGATAGCTTTTCGTTCATCGCACCATTCATCTAATCTAAGTGATAGTATTGTTGTAAACATTTTAATAATCGTATTTACTAGACTTATTGGCCTATAGTTACCTGGATCATTTTTAT
Source organism: Isotomurus plumosus (assembly GCA_034696705.1). Lineage (NCBI taxonomy): Eukaryota > Metazoa > Arthropoda > Collembola > Entomobryomorpha > Isotomidae > Isotomurus > Isotomurus plumosus. The sequence continues at coordinate 3,283 of JAQIWV010000139.1, forward strand.
CCCCTTTCTTAAAAACAGGAAGTAAAGTGACTAAAGCTACGTTTTCAGGAATTGCATGATTATTCCAGCATTCATTTAATGTGTCAAGTAAGGTTAGTTTTTGGGATTCATTTAACGATTTCCATGCTTCATTAGGGATTTGATCTGGGCCAGGCGCTTTCCTGACTGACAACTTCTTAATTGCTTTGGTTAGTTCCTGATATTCAAATTCCCTATCTAGTATATTATCTATTATTTCTGGCAATACAAAACTTTCTGTTATCTTAGAATATATATTAAATTGTTTTTCAAAATATCCCTTAAATGTATTTAGGTCTACATGCACTACGTTATCTGGGTTAGTTCTTTTAGGTCTATAGTAAGAAAGAGCATTAAAGAAGTCTTTAGTGCTCCTTGCATTAGTTAATTTCATGTCTAATATTTTCATTAATCTTAGCTTCTTTGCAATAACTAGATTAGTATATGTACGTTTACTGTCAATCATTGCTTGCCTTAAAGTATCAGCATCTTGTCTATCTGTGTGTCTCCTGAATTTGCGTAGAGCAGACAGATAAACTGTTTTGAATTTTTGACATTTCTCATCGAACCATCTATTTTTAATGTTACCATTTGGATTGCATCTCAAGTTTATCATATCCGCATCTCTCAAACTCAGGGACATCAGAGAAGTTAATTCACTTATGCTAATGGACTCATTTTCGTGGTATGAGAGATTATTGTCTAGACAATTTATAAATGTCTCTTCTTTATCCTGCTTCCATATCACCTTTTTCGTTTGGAATGTATTACAGTCAAGGGATTTATTAATAGTAATTTGTATTGGAAAATGGCTCGAACCAGTTGTATTAAGGATTTCAAAGTCTATTGGTTCTGTAATACTCTTGGATATTAAGCCAAGATCTATTACACTACTTCCGTTTCTGTTGACAAAAGTGAAATTCCCATGTCTATCTGAAGATGAATGACCATTAAGAATTGAAAAGTTTGAATTGGATATTTTTGCTATCAACTCTTTCCCTTGTTTGTTGATTATTAAATCCTTAGATTTCCTACCATTATCCATGTCAAAATTTCCGATTCTAGCATTCATATCTCCGACTATAATCCATTCCTGGTCAAAACTATTTAAGTTATCAAATATGCTTCCTAATATATCGTATTTCAATGGTTGTATATAAGTGAATATTACATTTATCGATCTATGTTGAAGCAAAAATTTCAAGCAGATGTAGTCGTCATTCTGTCTCTCTATGGTATAAGTTATACCTGTAAGATTTTTACGAATTGCAATAATATAACCTTTACTGAATCTACCTAATGTATTTACTCTAGTACCAAATTGCTCTATTATATTATATTTAGACTGTATCAAACTGTCACTAAAGTTTTTATGATGCCATGTTTCGAAAATACCGATTACCGATGGCTTACTATTTATAAGTTCTCTGAATTGCGTTGAGTTTCTTGGTGAAAGTCCTTCAATATTCCAGTATTTGATTGTGAAGTTTGTGATTCCATCCGTGTCCGTTGATTGTAGTCGTGAAGATCCTGAAGCTGCTCGGCCATTGTCTCAAGAGGTGTTCATTGGGAAAGTTTCACTGTCTCTCCCTAATATTTCTTGAATTTCTCCGTGCGTCCCGATTGAATATGTAACTTTCCGTATCCCGTCATCGTAATAGAGGTGTCCGTTCCTTATAGTGGTTTTAGATACTGGATTTGCAGCTTTCAATTCTTTTAGCTTCTTCTTTAGTATCGAGTCTCTTTTTCTTTCTCCTGGACTTAAGTCGTCATTAACAAATAAGTTCGTTCCTTTCAGTTTGGATTTTAGGCTAAGAATTTGGAATTTGTCACGCATTCGCAATAGTTTAACGATTACAGGTCTATTCGGTTTCCCCTTTTTTCCTATTCTGTAGGCGTGATCGTAGTCGATTGTTATCCCCAACTTGTTTCCGAAATCCGTAAGTTTGGAATTAACGTCGGCCCAGCTTTCTTGTACACTTTCAGGGATTCCGTGGATGATTATATTTTTTTGACGGCTCTGTGATTCCAATTTAGTGATTTGGTTTCCGATTTTCTCAAATTCCTTCGAGATGAAATCGTCTTTGAATTTCCGAAATTCGCCTTGGATGGTGTTTTCGAGGAGGGTCCTTATTTCTTCTAATGTGGGGCTCATATTCTTGTGTTTCTTAGTGTTCTGAACTGTGGTAGACTTAGGTGAGGGTGTGCTTAAGTTTCTCTTATGCTTCTTACTATTGGTCTCTGATTGCCTCTCACTCATACTCAACAGAGTCAGGGCAGACTACATTACCAGGAGATGTTGCTCGCTCAATGTCTGGACTAAGAATGTTTTACTATAAGCAAACTGAAAGTAACTTTCTACATTTATCCAAACCCATAGTAAGAAATCTATTGTTTCTTAGTCTAGAATTCAATCCGTCTAAGCTTCAAGACACGCTTAATTCACTCGTGCCATTTTTCACATTTTTATTTTACACTTCGTTTCATTTATTTATTTATAATTTAAATAGTTTGTGTGTGTACTTTCAAATACTAATTAAATTAAAAGGAATGTACTGCCCAGAAGCTGTACCTACCCGTGATAATTAAAAATTAACAGGAATTTTTCCGCAAATTTTAAAAGTCTTTGGCAGCAGGTTCGTCGACCAATGGGATCATTCGTTCATTCAACAAATCTTGGAAAACTTTATTTAAGCCGATACATTAATTTATCTAACCCGTAATTTATTTATCTTATTATATCAGTTTAACATTAAGGTTTTGGGGAAACGGTAAATTACCTCTACTTCAAAGAATCAAATTAATTTCCTTTTCTCAGTTTGAGTCGAATAGTATCAAAAAGTAAAGTCAGTTTCAGTAGCATCACTGGAGTTCTTCAATTGTACCTCATACTCATACAATCTCCATATTCGTATGCTCGTTTATCTTCCACCATGTTAAGATAATAATGTCCAATGCTTCTAAGTAGACGTGTGTCTTTTGGTGTTCCATCTCCTGATTGTCGTTGAGTTGATGGATTTTGATGTCATGAAAACACTGCTGTAATTTTTCAATCTCTAATCCATTTGTAATCCTTTGTCAAAGCAGCCACGCACACCTCACTACATTTGGATGGATAACTATTTCTATTTCATGTGACATTTTACTATACACTAAACAGGGTGTCCCATATGTCGTGCAACTAGAGATCCTCAAAGCATAAAAAAATCCTAGCAACCCTTAGTCTCAACATGAAATTATTTAAAGATTCCTTTATTTTTGCTGAACCTGAGCACCCACACCCAAAAAAATTTGCACGACCAATAATAAACGCTTTGGCTACAGTTTAAAATTTGTTTTGAGATCCTAAAGTCATCGTGGGGGGCTAAAATTACAATTTAAAGAGTAAAAAGTCAAAAATGGAAGTTAAATTGAATTTTTTGAACATACAGATCACAGTGGAGAAACTTGTAGACATTGCAGAGCCCACTGTGACCAATGCAATTACATGACAGATCACACTGGATTCCTAGGACTGTATGGAAGCCTCAACTCTCAGAGTCAAAAGGGTATCTTGATATCCTCTGTGGTAGGGTTTAATGTGTGTGTAAAAATCTCAGTTTACGATTATATGACGAAGAAACGTGAAGAACTCCCGGGTGATGTGTGCGCAACAAAGGTCTGACAAGTGGAATAATTTCGAGCAGAACTATCTCATCTTTGCAGGTTTGGCGAACATCGTTGAGCTGAGTTGTGCTTGTGGTGTGTTATTGGTGGGTGGAGGTAAATTCTTTGAGTATATTTAATGCTGCTGATGAGAGATGAGTTGCATTTGGAATGTTTGCAAAGTATCAATTCAACTTGGAAGTTATGCTTGGTGGAAATGACACTTTGGAGGTATTATATGGAAGAACTCCGTCTTCGTGTATTTTCCAGGTTTGATGTGGGATCTACCCGTTCACATTTGACGTCGAACGCCTAAGAGAGTTTTGTACTCGAAATGGGATGATAAGTTAAATGTAGCTCGGTAACTTATTGGTTCGGTTTGTGAATAGTACTGATTTTAGTACAAACAAAATTTGGCCAGAATCCGTCTCAGCAGCTCCAAATTAAATTACTATGCGATATCAAATACAAAATAGTTGAGACCACAGCAAAGTAATAGTAACTAATCTTCAGTCTCAGTTTGAGGTGTAAATTTTGAAGAGGAGAGCTCATCTGAAACCAAACGTCTTCTACGCTATACATGCCATTTAATATCATTATACATTGCCTTTTTAAACTCTAACTACGCCAGTTTATTCAAAAGTAAACCTGTGTTTAAGTGGAGAACTGAATTTATTGACGATTACTGCCTCTTTGTTCTTGACTAACTAACCTTACCTATTCACTTATAGGGTAGACTGTTTAAAATAATGTATTATATTACATTAACTTTTGCCAAATTTTTTATTGATTCCTAGCTTTTGTCTACTGTAAATTTGTATTTGATTACTAGTGTTATTTTTATTCACACTTCGTTTCATTTATTAATTCAATGACTTCAAATAGTTTGAAGTTCTTTTAAATACAAATTAAATTAAGGGGAATGTAGTCTCCCTTCATGATTGAAAATTAGCAGCAATGTTTCTACAATAAGTGTCAAATGGCATTGGCAGCAAGCTTTTCGAAAGAATTCGTCTATTCAAAAGCATTTAAACAAATGTCAAAGATTCATATTCTGATAGTTATATTTATTTATCTAATTATATCAAACTGAGATATGATATACTCATCATAATTTAGTAACTGACGTTTAAAACTGTGAAGTAAGGAAATAGTGTAGGGTAGGGACACTTCGACGTCAACGTTGGATGATGAGGAGAGAAGGACACGACTCACTGCTGGTATTTTGCGTGAAAAAAGGAATTGAATTAAATTCGCACACACTCAAAACAACAAAGGAGATAATGAATTAACAAAGGTTAGTCACGACGACAGTGGAGCTTTTGTTCTACTAAATAGATACAAAGCAAAGATGAAGATAGAAAGACATCAGGCAAAAAGCATAAACAAGGAGATGCATAAAATGTGAAAGGTAGGTGTGTGAGAGTCTCTTAATGAAATATATCAAACGCTGCAGAACTACGCGACACACTGTTTTTCATTAAACATTAGACAGATCTGAATTTGTTTCCAGTTTTTTGGATAACGAAAATCAATTTCTATTATTTCCATTTCTAATTTTGAGTTTGATTGTAAATACTGTAAAAGAAAAGTCAAAAATTTCTATCAGTAGCGTCACTGCCTGCAGTTCTTCGATTCGAGTTCGATTGTACCTCATATTAAGTGGAGATAATCTTTTTGAGTAGAATGAATCCTGCTGATGAGTGATAAGTAGCGCTTTGAATAGTTGAAAATTATTAATTCAGTTTAGAAATTTCATTTTCGTGGATATGACACATCCGCTCTGCCTCTGCAGCTCCACTTTAAATTACTATGCGAAATCAAATAGAAAATTGAGGAGACTACAGCAAAGTAAAAGTTAGTAATCTTCAGCCTCGGCTGAGTCTGAGACGTACATGTTGTAGGGAACTCAATTGAAACCACCTCCTGTACGCTATGCATGAAATTCAATATCATTACACGTTACCTTTCTATCCTACATTAAACTGCGTTCAAGTCGAGAACTAAATTTGTTGCAAATACTGCTTCAATGTTCTTTACTTACTAAATTTTTCTTACAGCTTTCAGGAATAACTGTGTCGATAAGAAAGTATTCTACTACATTCACTGTTTCTAAATGTTTTATTCATTCTTCAGTTTTATTTAGCTTTTGTGTACTGCTAATTCATATTTCATGACAATGTGTCCTTTTTATACACACTTCGTTTCATTTAATAATTTTAATAGTTCGTAGTTCTCTTAAATACAAATTAAATTAAGAGTAATGCAACCTCCCTTAACTGTACATAAGCTTCATGATAGAAAATTCGCACGTATTTTTCCGCAAGTTTTAAATGACTTTGCCAGCAGGTTCGTCGACAGAGGGAGCCATTCGTCCATCAAAAATCTGAATTATATGAAATCAATTACATTCTTTTGTGTAACGAGTCTATCCCCCTTATTGATTTAACTAATTATATGAAACTTCGTAGTGTGGTTTTAATGCTAAGATTAATCTTTTTTTTAAATAATTTTGTTACACATGCCAAGTTGATCGACCTCTTTCATGGGCCCAAAGAGGCTTACGAGAAAGAGTAAATAAATACAATACAATACAATTATATGAAACTTGAAATATACTAGTCTTATTTTAGTAACTCACGGTTATAACTTAAAACCTCAGTCAATCACTCCAATTTTAAGCAAAACAAAACAAATGGAGTTGTTATTAATTTTCCCCTGAGCCCACCTTTACTGTTTTAAATGCGAAGAAATTGTCCAATAAATTTGATTTGAAAATTTTAATTTGTACCCTTTTTTCTGTCGTTTATCCGTTTTTGTCAGTCTATCCACCGTAGGTGTTTGTTCAGACGAGCGCATGATCGATGAATGTCTCTAATTTCAGTTAAACTCTCAGGTTTTATTAGAAGATACCAGAAGTTGCGCTTATATTATTTAGTCATTTGGGGAGAATAACTGCGGCTTATTTTCGTTTCAAAACATCATTGACAGTCAATAGCGTGTGAAAAAGAAAGCATGGAGACAAAGGGAGAACCTGCTTTTGCACAAATATTAATTGTTTTCACACTTTTCAGGAACCGTGAAGTTTCACTGCAGCTTGCAGTAACATTTCAGATTTGGGTGCTGCTGAGCTGACTTGTACTTGTGCTTTACTGCAGTTCATGACTTCACTTCCTTATGAACAAGCCGCTGAGTTGTCGTGAAAGTTTGTGTTCGTCTTTCAAGAACAATGAAGTTAAGGCGTTTGGACTTGGGAGTTTCGACCTGCTTCAGCAATATCCGCATCACTACAAAAACTGTTTTGGCCTGTGACCTTTCACATAGAATTTTTCTTAAAAACCTACATTAAGCAGCTTTCTAAAACCCAGGGAATTGAGTTTACCAAATATTGGTAAACAAAAAGATGCGTACGCGGTAACCAAGCAACATCTGAATTGCTAAAAAATGACTTGAAACATGAATGAATGAATGAAAAAAATTTGACACACTTTAATGAACCCCACGGGTCAACCTTTTAACTTGGAGACACAAAACCTTAAAAAGCAAGATCAGTACAAGTTTATCTAAATATTTGCCAATTTTAGTGTCGATCCGTTTAATGGTACTCGAGTTGAATCGAGATCTTCCGGACAGAACGGACATAGACAACGAGCATGGCTTTATAAGCCCAATTGACTGGGTTAAAACTCTCATAAAGGGAATCAACTTTTGCAGTTTGCGACTTGCGATAAATTTATTCCTGAGACTGCTCATCCTCTTGGCAATTTGCCCTCTCGTGACTCTTGGTAAGGTCAACCAGCGTTATGAAGTCCTCCACTTAAGAACACTCAACTACCTGCCACTGAATCATGAAATCTCCAACGGGAGCCTGGAAGGGATGGAGACGAAGAAGGAACACTTCTGGAATGACAAACTTCACGTAAAATTGTTTTTATACAACGCGAGGCTGTGCGTTGTTGTGTGAAGATAACGCGACTGATGTTCTTCCTCCAGCAAGAAAAGCGATAGCCTGGGAAGATGAGAGACAAGAAGTCCCATTCACATTCATTTGCTTGAATTCTGATTTCCATTTCTACAGATCCTGAACGTCTACAAATCCCAGTGGCTTTCAAGGAGCTGGAAAACCTCAGAACAAACCAAAGTAATTTGGAAGAGCACGCGGAAATTCTGGGAGCAATCAAGTTAAGAAAAACACACAGAAGCACCAGAAATGCTTACATTCTCTTTCCAGGAACCTCAAGAGCTAGCAAATCGTCCAGTGCAAGCATTTCTAATTTAAAGGTCTCATGATTATTACTTTTTACTTTCACGTGACCTGCCATTGTGCAGATCAACCTCCTCTTATACAAAGAGGTCACTACAGTCGGGGACAATCATTCAACAACGGAAGACATTCATGAGAGTTCCGAATCCCAGTTCCAGTCATCCAGTTGGGAATCAGAAACGCTAATCTGAGAGTAATCAACACTCAAGGAATCCCAGATACAAGAGGAACTTTGAAGGACGCCTTTTTCCTAGCATCACTAGAGAAGAACTTGGATCAACACGAAGACCTCAACGACTCTATTCCAAACGACACCCCCATCTTCAACGACTCTCAACTGCTGGGTGACAACATACGAATTTCGTCAAAAGCTGCATCTGGATTCTCTTACACGTCGACTGGCTAACGATTTTTTTTTCAACCGTGTGTTTGTCCTCTCTATTTTGCGTCGGTCATTGGAGACATAACTCGTAGCCCCAATGAAATTCAACGAAACCATTCGAAACTAGAAAACAAGAAAACGGGTACTAAGAACTCCCGAACGGAGAGTACTACACGCTGAATCTCCTGGACGGCATTTCAGGAGGCGAAGATCCAATTGGAGATTCTGCCATTCGTACGGCATTTAATGAGCCGGGTTTCTTCAACAACACACGAGTAGACTTCCGAATGATTAATTCAAAACGCTCCGACGTAAAAAAGTTTTTCCCTACACTTGCTGAGCTCAATTTCAAGAACTTTTGTCAAACAAAAATCTGTAAAACGTTCAGAGAAGCTTATGAAAAGATGCCATCTAGTCTGCAACTTCAGTTTCCGTCGGTTCTTCCCGAAATGCAGTCGTCACCGGACATGAGATACATAACGGAAGAACCTGAAAACTTGTAGACCTCTTGTGAATGCGAAGGAATGAATGAGACTTCTTCCTGCTGAAAAGAAGCCTTCAGAATTTCTCGGACCGAAACAAGTTTGGGTAGGAATCCGTCTCTGCAGCTCCAAGTTAAATTACTACGTGGTATGTGATATCAAATAGAAGTAGGGGAGACTACACACCAAATTAAACTTAAGCCTCGCCTAAGTCTGACACTCTGAGACGTGCATTTTGCAGAGAACTAAAACGAAACTACTTTTTCCTTGCTAAACATGACATTTATTGCCTTCTGAAACGCTAATTACGCTTTTTTATCCAAAACTAATCCTGCGTTCAAATTGAGAATTGAATGTGTTGACGATTACCGCCTCATTGTTCTTAACTAACTAACCTCAGCTCTTCTTTTTTACGATCGGCTGTGTCGAAAAAAAAAATTCTATTAGACTCACGTTTGTCAAATGTTTTATTGATTCAGAGCTCTTGTTTACTGATATTCATAATTCATATTTTATTTCAAGTGCTCCAATAGTGTTCACTTTTCGATTCATTTATTATATAAATAACATGTGTGTTTTAAGTATAAATTAAATTAAGGGGACAGCATTATGACTGAAAATTAGGAACCAATTTGAAATGGCCA
>JAQIWV010000140.1:0-12712 GCA_034696705.1 Isotomurus plumosus
CAGAGAACAATCATCGAATGATCATGTGTCATGTAAAATAGGATCGTAGAAACGCAGCTCCTGTGAAATATCGGCAATTATTGCAGCATTTTCCTTCATTTACAGAACTGATGATAGAAGAGTCATATCTGATACTATGATAATTAAATACTGTTTCTATTGTGTACTGCAATGATTAATTGTGATGATTGTGGTTAACAGTGATGATTGTGGTTATTCTGTGTGTGGTATTTGAGATTTAAGGAAATATATACCAGAAAGTGTGAGTGTAAGGATAGATGAGCTGACTACATGAGAATTCGACATGACGAAGGAATGAAAGGTTCACTTATGTGTTAAATCTAAAAATGATATGCTAATGATTCATATATATAGTACAACTACAACCGTAAATATATATAGTAAGTTGTAGCGTACACCAGTTTAGCGTAGCAGCAGGATTTATTACTACTCCTATACTATTGTGTACTAGTTTATCATCCATGGAGTGAGTGAGCACGAGGACAAATGATTTTTAACTTAGTTAACATCCACAACCTTAACTAAGCGAGCGAGTGAGTACCTTATTCAACAATTTGCCAAGAGTAAACTCAGCAACATTTCAAACTTTAGTTTAGACTTTTGCAGTTGCAAAGTATAATAAAATGGTAGGAAATTTTGTACATATAATTTACTATGTATACTTCTTCCTATTGACAATAAGTACACACACATATATAAAAGTGCAATGTGATCGTCCATCGAATTCTTTCTAAAATTACAATACGACGACGATGATTCATATCTAATCAATTGGGGCTGATGGACCCAAACCAAACCCAAGTCACATACGGTCGAAAACTGGCTTTCCAAATTCTAACGTTTTTAACTTTACGTATTTACGACTGCAACTGACTACAACTTGAAGGATTGACACTACAAGCACAACCGTAATACACTACACACTACTAAACACAGTAATACATTACCACTCTATTACTACTTGCTTCACAGATATTATTACTACGAAAGAACCAAATAAGCTAACAATCATCATCGAATAAATATACACACATGCCTTTATACTTACACCAGCTAAACCACGAACGAAGAACCATGTCTCTCTCTCTGTCGTCCCATTCTAATGCTAATCTGGCGATTTATGTCAAAGATGTGGGGAAAATGTTGAAATTGAAACTATTTCCTCGGGGTTGTGTAAACAGGGATGGTTTGCTCCTAAGGAATTTATTTCTGGGCATGAGGCAAAGTATGAATGGAATGATCATCTCAAATTGCAATAAAATGTGCAACATAGTATCATCTGCATACGATGATGAGGCAGCATCAGCTACTGAAGCCAAACTGCAGCGTATGTATGTCTGAGTCCGAATGTGTGGCTCACTTCGACTTTCGATAAACTTGGTATATATAACAAGTTATCTTTGTGGAGTTGTTATTTGCTCACAATGTCACAATTGTTCAATCGTTATACCTTTGATATCTTAAAACTTTGTATGTCGCTCTCCCTACTATATATATGTATTTGAGTCCGAAGAATTCATTCTCACAAATTGATTTTATTGTTTGATTCCAGAGTTTGGAGGAAGTGTGGAAAGGCCCTGTCCTTATGGAATGGAACGCTTGGTCTTCACGCCTCACTTATTGAAGACTTCGTTAGTTTTTAACTTTTCCATAAATATTTGAAATTGTGGCGAGGTACGCAAGCTTATCAAGCAAAGGTCCTGCTCGTCGTCTTCGGTCTCCCTAATGGGACGGAGAAAAGCTGCTCCACCTTCTGAACCGGCACAAACCGGTAAAGTACCTTAAATATTTCTAATATCATCAACATCTTCATGAAAACAAAACTACCTACGAGTCATCATTAAGCACATCTGTAAACTGTTTTTTCTTCCTTATTGCAGCTCGAGATGAAGTGGAAGGAGGAAGACGAGGGAGGAACGGTCGAGGGGGGGTAACAAAGCCCCCTCCACCACCTCCTCCGTCGACTCGCCGAGGAGGTGGTGGTCGACCCCGAAAACAAAGTCCTGCAGCCTCTCCCCCTCCTCCTCCTCCCCCCCAAGCAGTACAACCACCACCACCACGACCTGCATCCGGAGGAGGAGACGACCCATTAGGAAAAAGCTCCTCAGATGAAAAACACGAGCAAAATGGGATTTCTGCAACTAATAAAACCACCGAGCAACATGACAAGGACCAGCAGCAGGTAAATAATAATAATCTCACACTAATTTTAGACTCATTAACTAACGCACAACACACACACACATAAACACTTATCAGTTGGTGTGTGTGTGATGTGAGGAGAGACACGTCTCTCAGTGTTTTATGCTTATCACGCATTTTTGTTGTGTAAGTGAAGGAACTGAGGAAGAAATGTGTGTGTAAGTGATAAGAAAGTAGGAAAAAATAGTTTTCCTACTAATTGTGGAGAAAAGCATTTCTTGACTGCGTGCTTGTGTGCAGCTGTAAAAGACTTAGGTAGCATTCTTCTGAGATTTAATTCGACATTAAGTGTGGTGTGTGGCGAGGGCGTTTGTAGCTTTGTACCTTACCAATAACGATGAAGTTATCATTTCTGTAGTGAGAGACACATTTGGGTGATTATCGTCATCAGAGGACGATAAGTTTTACTGTGCTAAGCTCTCTGGGTGAATGATCATCTCGTCATCATGTTCAGTAGTCCGGGCACCAGTTTAAAGTGTATTACATCAACGACGGCAGTGTAGTGGTGCTTCTGTAATTATCTCACTGTCAATTCCATTTTCATTGCACCACCCGACCCACGAACACTGCTCACTAGTTCACTTTTTCATTTCACTTCATAAAGAGACTCCTTTTTAAAAGTTGTTCTCTTGGTCTTGTCATCTGCTGGAGGAACAAGGACGAGTGGAGAGTAGGAGTAGGGATAGGGAGCAGAAATATTTAAGAATAAAAAAATAGTAAAAATACACACCTACACCTACCTAACCTATTATTAATCACTCTGTGTGTGTCTGAAAAATCAGGACGTTAATCTGGAATTCATGATGGTAACTTGAACTGTTGTAATCCGTCAGGTTTTGCAGTGCTGTTGATAAATAGGCAGTTTAGTCTTTAATTGTTTCATGTTTGTTGTTTAATCGTTTGTGGAATCGGTTTAGGTTTTGCACCAGACTTTTTATGTGCATTTTATATCGTCATTGTTGAGGGTTAGGTTGATTGTGCAAGTGCACCGATTTATGTTGGGGGACTGGGTTTATAAATATAAGTTACAATTTCCGAAAGAGGTTTTACAAATTCAAAAGTGTTCATTCATTAGGCAGTATACTATTACATAAAGTGTAGTATAATTTTTATTCAATGAATGAATCAATAAATTGGAGTATAACAATGCATGCAATATGTGAAAATGTACTCATAGTACAAGTAAGTAAAAAGTAAATACTCAATCACTTTTTAAGAGAACGTAATAAATAAAAATAGTAATGCGATCATGTGTGACTGTGTGAGTGATCGAACGAGTGAAGTCAGGGAGCTGTTTTCTAAAAAAATGTGCGTCATTTAGGAATCAAAATTATAAATTCAAATTGGTTTTCGAACTGTCTAAGCATTAGTTTTATCAGTGCATCGAATAAAATAATATAAATATTGGATTATGATTTATTCTCAGATGAAGCAATCCGGCAGTGGCAATGATGAAATTGGAGGAAAGAAAGGACTTGAGTCAAATTCGACGACGACAATCTGTGGTTCTGCTGCTGGTACTCAAAATGCCAATAGTTGTTCCGTAAGTTACTTTGATTTGAGGATGAAAATCAGTTTAAGGAAGGATTTGACGAGTTCTCGTTCAAACTAATTGAATTTGTGCTTCTGACGTTTGCAGGACACGAATGGATCTCGAAGTGGAGAAAGCAATTCCGCATCCGTTGATTCGTTTAAACGACTGCCCAAAAAGAGGAAATTCGACTTATCGGATTTTGAGACTCCAGAGCCTCCAAAAGTTCCGAATGTCGGATCTGTTCCCCAATCTCTGTCCTCATCAGAGCAGGAACTTACCCCTCCTATTACAATCACTGCTTCTTCTACGAATACGACTGGGATTATTGTTAGTAACTTATCTTCTTCGTCATCTGCTTCTTCCTCTCCTGCTCCACGTCCACCTTCTGCGTCACAAATCACTGGAGAAAGAAGGCCGTCGTATGAAGTCCTTCAATCTCACCACCAGCACAACAATCACAGCAATCATCTTACCAATACAAATAGAATCGAACAGCTTCACTTTGTACCCAGTACTTCGCCTGGTGTCCAACAACAAGGTCACTCACACAGCAATTTAGTGGGGTTGAACAAGGTCGCTAATGTTCATGCTCCAGTCATCGTGACGTCTTCATCTCATATACCTTTACGGAACTCAACACCCCCACACCACGTCTCCCTAAGTATACCAGAATCACAAGGATTGGCATCTAAAGCGTTGATAAATCCACAATTGGACACCCACATTTCTCTAAGTGTTCTGAAGTCTCCCGGTGGAGGGTCAGCTTATTGTTCACCTTATGGAAGACCATCTGGAGGAACTGTCCACGCTTCGTATTCCCCGCAGCAGCAACACCAACAAACGCCCCCTCCACCCCCCACGACGGTTTATTCTGGTGTCTATCATCACTCCCACCATCACAGCCTGGCACAATCATCCGAGCAACCAATAGATCTGGGCTGCAGGTCAAATCCATCAAGTAGACCTCCCAGTCAAGGGTCGAGTGTTGGAGGAATCCACGTCAGTTCAGGTGGCAATGGTTCAGTAATCGAGGGACATTATGGAAGCGCAATAACATCACAACACCAGCAATCAACCACCCCCAACATTGTAACTTACCGCAGTCGTTCCCCGTCCCCTTACAGTAATAGCAGTAGTTTGAATGTCAGTAGCAAAATTATTACCAAACAAAATGATCCCGTCCAACAGCAGCAGCAGACCTTCATCCATCACGGTCACCCCACCCATCTCAGCCATCCTCAGCAACAGCAGAGACAACCTCAAAATCTCTCTTCTCATTCTCAGCAACAGCTTAACAGCAGCAGCAGTAATCATCAGCAGCCTCAGCAACAATACTCGAGCTATAGAAATCATTTACCACCTCCAGCGAAGGTAATTAGGTCTTAAATAATTGGCGAACAAGAAGCGTTTGATTGTATATAATGAAGTTAATAAATGTGGTTTTTCTGTCTCTGCAGGTTTCTCCTTTATATGGGGGAAATGGTGGGACTAGTATCAGCGAATCAGGTCTTAATTTAGTAGTGGATAGAGTAAAATCTCCCGTCGAGTACTCTCCAAGCAATTATGCCAGCTCCGTTAGGTCGAATCCTTCGTCTGGACCTTCTACACCATCAGCGGCCGTACCTCCAGTTGTGACTCCGGCTGAGGCGAATTTCGCCAAAATTGCTCCTCTTCTGAGTCAAGGAATTATGCACCATCATCAACAACACCCGGGAATGCAACAGCAATCGGGACACAACACTACAATCGTGACAACTCAGAGTGGAGATAGACTTTTGATGACTGTTTCTCCTGGACAGCACCATCCAAAAGATATGGATCACTATGATGTGTACAGTTCTGGAGGAAAACGGGTTCTGCAGCCACAGTCCGGACAATCTGTCATTACTGGAAATATGCATCAGCAAGAAAGACAAACACTTTTGGTTCAGCATCATTCTCAGCCACAACCTCAGACTCATCAGCATGATATGCATATTAGAGAAAGAGATCAAATTAGTTATTCAACTCAAGGAGGATCGATTAGTCAAGGCAACAGTAATAGAACAAGTGGACATGGGTCTGTAATGCAACCTGATACAAGTCCTCAGAACAGAACAACCGAAATCTTAGGACATGGACCGAACAAGGGTGGAAGTGTCGTGGTAATGGGAAGACCCGAAGAGGTTCAAGCAAGTGCTAACAGTAACTCGCTGCCAGTGACTATGTATGCTCCAAAGTATGGGTTCCAAACGATATTGCAAGTAAGTCGGAAACCTTCTTTTTCTTCAAACTATTTTTTATTTGTTAGTGTAAACTAATTTTCTTGATTCTGTTCAGAATTCGAAGATGGATGACCCAAAACCGCTCATCGTCGAACAAAAGCAGTGGCCGAACTCCGGAGGAGGTCCATTAATAAAACAAGAAGTGAATGTTGAGCGTTCTACGGAAGTGACAGTGGTAAATAAAGTTCCTCTATCAACGGCAGCTGCAACACCACTGACAAATCCCAACCCCCCTCCTCTTGACCTGAGGGAATGGAAAGGTCATCGGGTGTTGGCGAAACGATCTGGGTTATACATGCCAGGGATCATTACAGCTGTCAGTGGGCACTCAACTATAACTATACTCTTTGATAGAGACAACGTCTCTCTGCCATATACAGATGTTATTCTCTCCAGAACTTCCTTTTTCGACATAGTGTCGGATGCCAGTCCTGCTCCATCACAAGTTAGTGTTATGAATTGATACTTGGGACCCAGCTGGATATGCAATGTTAACAATTACTAATGTTTTTAGGTAACGGTTGGAGGCCAAGTTTGCGTGAGAACGAGTATGGATTCCAGTTTGTTCGTGGAAGGCCAAGTTACAAGGATAAGTGGATGGCCCCCTCAGTATGTTGTCTCAGTCCCATCTGAAAACAAAGACTATACCGTTGCCAGACCAAACCTTAGACTCTTGGTTCCTCCTTGGTGGGATGAACTCAAAGCTATTGAAGCAATCTATGCCATCCCCCACAATCCAACTGTAAACGCAAACTCATCATCATCTTCATCTCCTCCAGAAGCCTTACCTGGACACAATCTCAGTTCAGGATCTGTGTCTCATATGACTCCAACTGGGAGTGGCAGCGGTGCTGGAGTAACTATTAATTCCGGAAGCAAACAATTGTCAATGATAAATTCATGTGGACCTTCTGCATCATCTTCGCCTATAGGAGATGACAGAACCAAAACAAATCAGAGACTTGAATATGACTTCTGCGAAAGTGACGATGATTTACGACGTGAAGATATTGTTTTTAACGAAGTTGGAACAACAATTGGAGGCAGAGGAGGTAGCTTGACTCCTGGAACTCAAATAGGAAGCAGCAAATGCAGCAGCGTACAAAGTCACGTTAGTTCTGGGAGTTTAATTGGAGAACGAGGAACACCTAGAAGTCAGGCGACCACGCCAAGAAGTCTGAATGGCACTCCCCACAAGTACAAGAAAGGTGACGTTGTCTCAACGCCTACTGGAATTAGAAAGAAGTTTAACGGAAAGCAATGGAGGAGATTGTGCTCCAGAGAGGGTTGCACTAAAGAGTCGCAAAGAAGGGGATACTGTTCCAGACACTTGGGACTCAAAAAGCCTGGTTCTCATGGACAAATGAGTTCTAGCTCCTCAATGAGGTATGGTGAATTAGTAGAGTTACAAGTGCTATTAATATAAGCAATCATATCTTAATGGGTGTACGGTCATTTGGAAAAATGTAAGTATGAAAGCGGAAAGTTTTTTCAATAGACGCTTTACTGCATTGTAATACACTATGTAAACCTATAGTACTATTGAGTATAATTACTTTTATATATCATTTGAAAAATTGCAGGTAAAATGAATTAATTATTAGACGCAGCTTTACCATAGTACACAACACATGTTGCTGTTCGATGAAAGTGTCATATTTTTTACTAATTCTTAGTCATTTGGAAAGTTTTACTTGGCTTAGAACTTTCAGTTGTAATTTGTAATGAGGGTACAATGAACGCGTAGTGTCACACAGGAAGCAAAACTGACACATATAAACCCGTGTTAATGAAAAAATTATGAGTTCATATAACTTTTGCCATTCTCTGCTGCTGACTCTTTGACATCTTGTAACTGAAAAATTTCTTTTTTTTAGCCGATCAAAATCAAAGGAAAGCGAGATGGACGAAGCCAGTTCCCGAGATTCAGGAGCGTCTCCAAGTTCCATGAGAGACGTCAGGGTCGCTGGAAGATTTGACGCAGACGAAACCGAGGCGGCCACAATGCTGGTATCTTTATCTCGTTCAACTTCTCCATCGTTTTCTCCACCATCTTCACAAAAGAGTGGGTGTAATTCTCCTCGTGTCCTGCAGTCTCCATTGACGGTTGGGTCAAGGCACAATTTATTCATGCCTATTGCTGGAGTTCCAAGTACATCTCCTGTCCCGACGACTTCATCTCCAGCAGGAACTGTCAGTTGGCTTGGGGGAGGAAAAACTGTCCTGGCTTCAAGCGGCGAGTCTATTTTGGTCCATACTGGCACGACTACAGTCAGTGGAAGTTTGGTGAGCCTTTCAAACTCCAACAACAGCGTTAACAGCATCAGCAATATTACTTCACAGCAACAGAGCGTGATCAGACCTGAGATTGTAAGACCAAAAATTACTCAAAGCGTCATACAAATGAGCCCCTCGTCAAGCTCGGTACAAACTAGTACCACTTCAAACTTGATCATCCAAAGCAGTGGGGGAAACTGTACGACTTCTTCAGGCACATTCGTGGCTCCTTCCAATGGAACTCACATGATAATGATCGCCAACAGTCATCAGCAACATGACTCTAGTTCCAACTCATCTGTAATACGTGAGACAGCGGGACAACAATCACAAATTCATCATGATAATATTGTAACTCGAGTGGGTCCTTTAGCTCCACCACCACCAATAACTCTAATGAAAGGCGTTCAATCAATGACACTGACTCCTGTGGTAGTCCAATCGAGTGGAATGCAAGGACATAAAGGTTCCCATCAGCTACAACCTGGAACAAGGTATCAACCTATTTCTGTCATCCCTATTACTTCCTTGCAAGCCTCGAACGGTGCAGGAAGCTCTGGAGGAACGCATCAACTGGTACTGGCACCAATTTCCACTACATCCAGTAATATTGGAGGTCAGCAAAGGCAATTAGTTAGTGTAAGTACAGGAGGGCCGTTAAGTCACCAGCAAAATACGGTGATGGTAGCTACAACTGCAGGAGGCACTCCAATCACAATTAGAAAAACTATACTTCCAGTACTGACTACGGCACCTTCGTCAACCCATTCAGAAAATATTAAGCAAGAAAACCCAAAAGTGAAGTCGGAGGAGATGGTAAATGGAATGTCACTAATGAACAATCCATCATCTCCTCCTCAGCTAATCATTCCTGAGAGTTCAAGTGGATCGTTAGGTGAAGGTGCAAGCATGGTTCTGGTTCGCCCTAAAATGGATGGGATTTCTTCCAGTATAATTCATCTTGTGGATGCAAAAGGTCACAATGGCACAACCTCGTTAGGGATGACCGGCGTTACTGGAAGTGCTTCCAGTCATCAGATCGTTTTCACGACTAGTGCTTCAGGAAGTGGACATCTGCAGCCGACACAACTACTCCCAGTAATTCCATCTGCTAGCAACAATAATATTTCCACAGGAATTGATGGAACTACTCCTGGAGGTGGACCGGATGGAGAGTCCGGACCCAAAGTTTACCCGTGGCAGGCGCTGCTTCCATTTCTAACTCCAACACCCTCTCCTCCGCAACAGTGTTCTTCTGCGAATGGAACGCCAGAGTCTCCAGGGAAAGAAGGCGGCTCAGCATCGCATCCTCCTGGTGACCCAGAAGGCCTCCCAGACATCGGAGATGACGATGATGACGTGTTTGAAGGTGTCACTGATGCAGTTACGCACGTGAATCCAGGGAGTTTAGCTAAACGAAGAGCACTTAGTCTCCCTGCATCCAAGCATGAATTAGATGGTAAAGAGGGACCAGCAGGACGTGTTAGAAGACCAATGAATGCTTTTATGCTGTTCAGCAAAAGACACAGAGCCTTGGTACATCAAAGGCATCCTAACCAAGACAATCGAACTGTTTCGAAAATACTGGGCGAATGGTGGTACCAGTTAGGACCCGAAGAAAAGCAGAAATACCACGCCTTGGCAAGTGAAGTAAAGGAAGCCCACTTCAAAGCTAACCCAGGATGGAAATGGTGCTCTAGAGACCGAAGGAAATCTAGCAGTGGAGCTGGAATCCCTGGGTTTGAAGGACTTGGCCCTCCTCTCACCCCAGGCGGAACCGGTCTTCCTGGAACTGTAGTAAATGTAAGTGGAAGTGGTCCTTCTACTGCTGGCAAAAAACGGAGGTCAAGTTCCAACGATGATCCCAATCGCCAGACAATTGTTGTGGAAGCTCCTAGCTCAGGAGAAAGTGGTATTGGCAGTGGGGCAACTACTGGGGAAAGACACAAAAGCTCAGGAGACTTTTCAGACGAAGATGACGGACGTATGGTTATATGCGACGATATTGATCTCCAATGCAAAGAGAAAGTATCCGATTGCGAAAGTGACTTTGAAGAGAGCGAAAAGGCAAGACATGACGCTGCGACTGCAACTGCCACCCCGCCTAAAGTTACGTTGACCTCATCTCAAGCTAATTCCACGCCAATTTCTATTGTCGCCCCAACTACCACAATCAATAAGCCTAAACCAATAAGATTGCCATCAGACTCCACTTCTACTGCTGGCATTGGAAGTCCATTCTTGACAGCTATCAGTCCATCAATGCCTAAACTGGTTTTCCAACCTGGGGGTAGTGCTTTCTGCTCAATGCCCAGCCCCAAAGATCCTATTCGAGTAAGTTTGCTTAATATTTCTCATAAAGAATTCTAATAAAGTAAGTAAAGTCATTTGAGTCTAAAATTTACTTCTATTTCGATAGGTTGAGAATGCTGAAGAGGGCAGCGGAGAAAGATTGATGCAGCATTCTCCAGCAACACATTTAGTAACTTTCACTCAAGTTACGTCAGCTGGGGGAGGGGGCATTCCCAGTCAAACTCTCCTCGTGAGACCTACAATTACGATAGGAAACAAAGGCGGAACAACTACCACTTACTTGACTTTACTAAAACCAGTGGACCACAGTCAAGTAATGAGTGGTGGGAATTCAGGTAAATATTGCGACAGCAAGAAAAAACAATTACTCAAAGCATTGTACGTACAATTAATTGCATATTTCATGATTCCATAGTTGGAAACCAGCACCAGGAGGAAGCCTCAAGAAAGGCTGCACTTCTATTGCCCGTTGGCAACTCCGGGTCTGGACCAAGTAATGATGAGGTAGGAATTATAGTAGTTCAAGCTTAAATCATGAAGTAAATGTTGTTTTATTTTCACGTGCTTTAATAAATTTGTTTGCTTTTTCTAGGCCTCCAATACGGCTAGAAGTGAAGGAGGAACTTCAGCAGAGTCTAAAGATATCAAACCATTTGTGCTGGCCCCTACACCAGCTCAGTTAGGAAAAGCACCGTTGCAACGGCGACAGTCTCAAGGAAATTGTATCCCGTTAGGAGTTGGTCAACCTTTAAATTCCTTAATGTCGAACACGATAAAAACTGAACCCACCAAAGATGACTCGGAAGATCAGATGGAAGATGTGGAGATGACGAGTGCTGACACTGATCAACCGATGGAAACAACCTGCTCAGAAACTGAAACACAATTAGTAGACCACACTCAAGCATCTGATGATGGAAGTGGAGATCTGACAATTTGCGAGCAGGAAGACGAAGTGCAGACATTGAAGGACAACAGAATGGAAGAAGATGAGCAAAAGGAGTCAGAGTCTGAATGTAACGTAGGTCTAAAGGGATTCTTTAAAAAGAACGTGGAAGACGGCATGGAAAAGTACGCTGAAATGATCAATCAAATGATAATAAATGATATAAAGAGAAATAAATGCTTATGTATGGATGTTATTTTGTTTTGCAGAGTACTGGAACAAGTGAAATTCTCTGAGAAATTTTCCAGTCTTCCTCAGTTTAAACCAGAAGAGTGCCAATCTCCAAGCACACTGTCTTTGCCATCCAGTCCTCGAGGGATTCTAAACAGCTTTAGGAAGAAGCGAATGCCTTCAGGTAGATTAACCTTAATATTTTTGATTCGAAAAGCTCAAGACAACATCCTAAGTAAAACTGGTTTTATTTATAATATCATAGCGAATGACCAGCAAGATCCGCCATCGTCTATGGGAGATTTTAACGACCTGCTACTACCAGAATGCGCATCTGCCCCAGTAAAACTAACGGGCTCTACATTCTTTGGTCCAGATTTCAATTTGGAAGCCTTTAAACGTGAGTGTTCCATCATTGTTACTTTTTATATTATAATAATGGGAGCCTCCCAGCCAGGACGTGAATTCAATAAGAATAAAGGATATCTATACCATCCTATCCACTTCGTTCTGACAGCAGCATCTCGGGACAAAAGACTCTCGAGAACAAAATGAACTCCAAGTCGGATTTAGTTATACACATTAATTTGTCATGCAAACTTTTTAATGGAAGGCATCAAGCCAAGTTCATGACATATTTGAGCATAACTGTGCGCATCTCCCTTCAAGTTACAGTGTACACAGTGTTTAGCCACGAGCTAAAGGATAACTTTTCTATCGTATCCAAAACCTAGCTAATGTATGCAAATTCCACCTAGAGAACTTAGCACGTACCATGTTGTTCCTCTCTTCCTACTTTCCTAGTGGACCATAATAAGGTTCGATGTGAATTTTACTAGACTTTTCCAACTTGGCATGTTTTATCCCACAACACTGAAAGGAACTTAACGTCTGCTTTCCCCGTTTGAGTGAGGTCAACTGGAGGCAACGCAATATTTATGCCTGACAGGGTACTTATAAAGATCCGTTTTGTATTCTTTTGTA
>JAQIWV010000141.1:0-12686 GCA_034696705.1 Isotomurus plumosus
ACTATGGTAGACATGAAAAATGCTAACTTCGACAAAGTAAAAGCAACGCTTAACCTTCCTCTAGCGAATCCTCTTAAGCTCCTCAGCAAAAGAACACAAATAAAATTATGTGTAGTTGCTCCTGTGGCAATGTTCTTACTCCTTTCCTACACCGCCAAGCAAAAAGGAATGCGAATTTTATCCTGCATAATGAGTACCACCGTACCAGAGTCAAATGATTTAAATAGTAGAAGTCTCTTATTCATTCGTCAGGAAGAACACGGAAGATCAATAATTTTTACAGCATTCAGAAAACCCTTTGAGCTTGTTCGTCGACTCCGATGCTTCTGCAGCTCAAGCTTTTATGTTAAAGAAAGATTTGCCTTTCCTTTTGTAACCATTTGTAGGAATAAAAAGCTTCCAGAATGGGTTTACTTTAAAACATCCAACTCTTTTAAGACTTAAACACTTAATTCTTACGTGACAGACACATTCTGAACCTGAACTAGCACAGAAAATAGAAATATTATATTGACACATCAGAATGCTCCCATTAGACGGTACCAGAAGTATTCTGAAGATTATGTTACAAAAGTGCTCGTATAAAATTAGAATCTCGTCTGCCTCAGGAAGAAAGTAGAAGCGTTTAATCTTTTATGGTTGGCGAAATCTGATGCTCGTAAATGAGTGTGGATGACATTCATGTGCTCTAAAATTTAAAGTGACTGGAGAGATAAAGAGTAGAGTAGGGTCTCTCTGCGTAATAACAATACAGGAGGAAATTAGCCCTATGAAAATGTCATCATGACATTACTCATTACGAAGCAATTAGTGCCCAACTACAATTTCCTGTCAGCTTTTGCATGGGTGAAGTTGTGAGATTTAACCTTCAACTACCAATCTCACTCTCGACTGTGTAAACGTATCATGAATCAACAATCCTGACATTGATGTTCTCATACTGTGATATGACAGATTTCTGTGCACCCAACTCCCTACACTACATTTGTGAGTTTTCTTGCACACCCATTTTGAAAGGACGACAAAGTAATGAACTCTATCTCAAACCCACCCAAGGCAATGGAAAGCAGGGCGAAAGAAACTGACGATGTCAAGGAAGGAGACAGCATACCTAGCTCACTCTCGATGTGTATGACGATCGAGTCTTTTAGTGAGCCAGTGAATCTCTCGTTTCTCTCTGGTTCGGGGAAAGAACAATAAGTCAATAAATGTCAAATGGACGGAACCGAGTTTAGAATATTTCCGAAATGAAATATGTAACTTAATCCTTGGCATACTCATCATTAGCCAAATTGAACAAGTCTGACTGACTTATTAGTGGATTAAAAGATTTGAGTAGACCATCATACGTGCACCACTACCACCGGCTAGGAAAGGCAGCATCAGTAGTATTGATGCGGGTATGGACGGATATGGGTGGATGTTCGGGAGGAATTGCTCATGAAATGATCCTACACATGTCTGTATCATCTCATGAAATGAATTCAGCTGAGAGCTTAGTAGCTCTTGTGCTTTTGTAGCATTTTCAATTCGGCAGAGTGAACCACCCAATTCTTACGTAAATGCGATGATGATAGGAAGTAGACTTAGTAGGAAGTGAAGCCGACGGAATAGATTGGTTGAGTTCATGCCATGTAAGGAGGAATTGATTGGTGTACGTCTGTCTGTCCATGTGGTTAGGAAGGAGATCGAGGAGAAAATAAGTGAAAAGTGAAGAAAAGGAAAAAAGTGTATGAAATGGGAGAGTTTCGATTCCATCATCATCTTCGTGGAGTGAAAGCACAGCAGCCCAAGACACAATACACAATGTTTACGAAATGGTTGGATTTGGAGGAACCATCCCCTGACTTTCTTCGAGGAAAGCCACCCCTTTCAGCGACCACCACCTGCGCATTCGATCACGTGCAGGGATAGAATCGAGTTGACCGAAATCGATCGTATTTCTCCGTTCCTTCCTCCAGCACTACGTGGGAGAGATTACGCTTTTTCCTGTGATTAGCCTGGATACAAGCGGAGAAAGCGTTCCCACTCACTCAGGGAAAGCAGAGCATGTGCAACTCTCCCAGTTGGTCTGGTGCTCGGTGGTCGGTGGGGGCTCATCCTTTTGCCAACTGTCTCCCTTTCTTTCCTCACTTTCTCCTCGACCGTCACAACGCTCCAGACGCTCCGGGCTCTCTAGGCACCCAGCCTCATACCAGTTGAACACTCATCTACATTCAGCAGGACAGACATCAACTCCCTCTTAAATATCATCGCCTGTCACCTCCAAGTCCCTCAAGATAACCACCAAGACGAAGATCTCTCGCAGGTAAGCAACCCCACTCTCTATCTCTCTCCCTTGTTGCACTAGAGATAAAACGTTCTAAGGAGTGAGCATCAGTAATAGCGAATTGAGTTATCGCTGGGCTTTCACTTTCTCCCTCAATCAGCATATGTCTGTTGTGGCACGAAGACAAAAGGATTAGGAAGAGCAGAGAGGATGGGCGTGAGGAAAACTAATTTAGTACGACATAGTTTGCACACATATGGAGTGGATCTCGACAAGACAAATATCGATTTGTGTTGGTTGTGTATGTTGCTATTTTATGCATGGGCTTTGGCTTCATAGCTTATCTCACTCTCTCCCTCTCCTCCACGAAGGTAAATCTCGGAGTGTGTGTGCGAGTATGAAAAGTAAAAGAGAGTCAGTCGATGGACGGAAGAAGATTTTGTCTGGTTGAAGAATCTGATTGACTCTGATTCGATTTGTTAGCCTCACTATACATCATCCCGTGAAAGTAACTGAATTCCTGCCCCGCACCACCATCACCAGTCAGTATTATCATTATGCCCACTCATACATGTTCAAAGAGATCTCACTAAACCAGACTTTGTAAGCACCACAACTGAAACACTGATTTCCCCTCTGATCCACTAAATTCTACGGGGAAATAATCCACTCTATATATACACACACAACTAACTTTAGTTTAAGTAGTATCATATCTGATTCATATTTTATATCCACTGCTAAAACACATCCTTTTAAGGGAAAGTCGGGTGTAATATATTTACTGGGAGTACCACACCTTCCTCGTTCGAAGCTCAATCGCCTTTTCCTTTATCGATACCGATGCCATTATCCATTTGGCAGTGCGATAAAAACCTCCACAAAAAGTGTACTCTTTCCTGGTGTGAAAGGATGGCTTCTTTACTACCACACTGACTCCTGCTATTTGTAAATATTTACACAAAAAGATTAAAGCGACGAATGAATGTTCGCCTATCAATCTGTCTGCAGAACAGGAAGGCGATTTGTTCAGGAGATGACGTAAATTCGAGAGATGAAAGCAGAAGGATTTAAATATGTGAAGAAATATTCATTTTGTTTAGAGATCTTGTCTAGAGAGCATTTATTGGAGGAGTTGTGTGACCCGTGCTCTCTTCTTCATAATACTCCATACCCAAGTTTAGGTCATAGCAGACTCCTATATATACTGAGTCGAAGGAATGTCTTTCTCCGTGGAGAAAGAGTTCATGGGACTCATCATCCATATAAAGCCCCGTCTGTCTCCCAGTTTCCGTGAAGACATTTCCATGTGTTGAGTGGAAGAAGGAGTGTTCAGTAGCATTTTATCTGCGGTACATGAAGACATCGATGCCTCAAGATTTTAGTTGGTATTTATGTGAAAGTGGATGTAAATAGAAGAGGATGAAAAGGATTCAAAGGTTGATGAGGGAAAGGAGAGTAAGCATCTATGATGGGAAAGCATAGACGTAGATGGAAAAGTGTTCTTTTTCTTGTTCTTCCTTACGCTGGGTGGTGGTGGTGGTGGTTGGTGGTGGTGGTCTTCTGAAGATGAGAGAGTGTCGGTCGGTTCGTTGGTTGGGTTGGGGGAATCGACCTAGTGACTAGACCAGACGTCGACGTCGTTTCTGTGGATCGAATAGCGCAGCAGCCACAGTACATTGTAACTAAGCGGAAACTGCTGCTCCGTTTTAACGTACTATATCTTCCACCAGCCTGTGGATCCTGTTTTCTTTACGATTCTGTCCTCTCTCTCTCTCTCTCTCTTTCGCTCTCTTGTTTGTTGTGATTGCTGTTATTACTGGAGAGAGCATCACTTATTGTATATGCTCAACTTTTCGCTCTCCCTTAAAAGCTATAGATCTCTCAGACAAACTCATTTTCTTCTTATGCCGTTTAGTCGCCCAATCTTGCTTGTCACGTTCTTGTCGAATGTGGCCGATAGCTGCGAAGAAATTAAAGTGAAAGCACTGAAGTAGTTCCTACGCGCAGGTACTCCCGTCAACCATGAGATTTATGAATCCAATATGATTTTAGCAACAACAAGCGAAAGATAAAATCCATACCCATTTCCCTATTCCGTGTAATCATTCCCATAGGAGTCAATGTGTAAGTATATAGGTATCACGAACGAAAATGGCTGGCTAGAGACATAAATATGCATCTGTTTAATTAGACCTGCTTGATATATGGAGCCCGGAGATAGGCGAATGGGTGGTTGGCTGGTGATAAAATGGTTATTTTCCAATATGTTACGTGATGTTATACACTTTATGTGGAGAAGAAGTCGATTAGCAGTATCGAAACAAATGCCACATGGATCGGGATGAAATGAAAAAGGGCTGAGGAATATCAGAGAGTGAGTCCGTAAAAGGAAGGCAAACAGGCATGTTTTGCTCCAGTTAGCTTTCTTATCGAGAAACACGCAAGGAGACCATTCATACCATATAGGATTTTCCTTCGAGAACATTTGAGGTGGATACTGGATGGAATCATATTTTCCATGAACTCTATTAACCAGGGAAAGAGAGAGAGCAGCAGGCAGGCTGGGGAGATAGTGGCATTTAGCTCATCTTGGTAAAAGGCACACCAAGACATTATCGCAAAAAGCTGGTATTTTAAGCATGTAGTGAGAGTTGCGTGATTGGAGGACCGTCAAGAAGACGCCGCGCCCGATCATCATCTCCAGTGAAAGAAAACAGACCACCACCACCCAGCCTGTCTCTAAGCTCTTCTCTCCTCCTAGTTCTCTTCATTTTAGGATGTTTCGGGTGCAATTAAAATACCCAGGTGTTAAGAGCATCAGCCACACCAACTTCAACATCTGCTCAATCTGGGAACCTTAAGAAAAACAGTAGTGCTCTTCATGCATAAGGAATGTATATCCTTCCTTTCCCTTCTTTCCCGTTCCACTGTTTACTCTCAGATAAAACTTGTCCATACGGTCGTATAACAAGAAATCAGACAGATATGTGGGCACAAAAAACAACTCCCTTGCTACTTCCCTGCACTCCGACTTCCTCCTCCGCCTATTATATTTATTGATACCACCGTGTCCTCTCTACCCGTTCTTCCTACCTACACACGCCGTGTCAATCGCAGCTCCATATTGCTTGCATATGGCACGTTAATCTACATCTGCCCTCCGACTCTTTTACATTTTCATAATTAACCGTCAGAGAAAGTTTCTCGTAGCAGGGATTAGACATCAAATCTGGTGTAATTTTCATATGAACGCATGTTGTGTGACGGAGAAAGCTCGCACTCGCACACATATACTACACACAGGTCGGTTTACAGTTGTCAAATAGTGGAAGATTACAGACTAAGCACCATTTTTCATTCTCATCGGTTAAATCGCGGTTCACCTTACACTACGATCTGGTGAAAGTTAACAAGGATTCTGGCACACTGGAGTATTAATGAGCATTTCATACCATCCTGCACGCATGAGGAATGAGATCCAGTTCATGAGGGAAAGGCGTAACATAACAAACTGACGTATTATTATTCTGAC
This sequence comes from Isotomurus plumosus, assembly GCA_034696705.1. Taxonomy (NCBI): domain Eukaryota; kingdom Metazoa; phylum Arthropoda; class Collembola; order Entomobryomorpha; family Isotomidae; genus Isotomurus; species Isotomurus plumosus. The sequence continues at coordinate 5,805 of JAQIWV010000141.1, forward strand.
TACGTCCACACGGCTGAAGCTGTCACTGTGGGATTAAAGCAACTTGTTGCTGAAAGATACCTTATAATAGTCTCTTTTTTCACTAAGTCTTTCACTACTACTGCCACCACTGCTTTCTCTGGCTGCTGCCAGAGTTGGGGCGAGCAGACTTCATTCACGTTCCTACTCTCGGCTCCAGTTAAACCTACAATGAATAATGAATCATACTCTATCGTGCTTCCAAATTAAATCAACCAATCATCGGCTTTTTCCTCCATGGAATAAAACGAACTATGTATTTCTCATTAGACTGCGATTTCGTGAATTTTGATTAGACGAGTTTACACGATCGATTAATGCCAATGCGCTGGTTATCTCTGTTTGCGCTGATAGGCTTTGTATCATCAAAGGGATTGGAAATGGAGTGTAAAATCTTTGCGTTTGTGTTTGAAAAACACCGTTAGCATGACGGATGAGGGTGCGACTGTGTTCGAAAGGAATTCTTTACACATTCCGAAACAAAATAAATCTTTTTCCATAATATTAAGTCGATTTTGACAAGCTCACGTTATGTGCTGATGTAATGACCTCGTTGCAAAGAAAGTGAGGAGTGAAACAGGAAAACTCCGTGTTTGGAATCGTCAATTTTTCACTTGAGATGAAATAATGTGGCTGTCGAAGGGTGTATATGGAGGGAGTGAAAGCGTCTCCATCATTCCCGAATCTTAGCCAAGGAGGAAGATGATAGTGAGCTGCTCTCATGTCAGATACATAATTCACGGGAATCAAATGGACTATAGTTTAATCCTGATAGTGAGAGCTGGATGTGAGGAGAAGAGACAAAGTAACATGATTATTCCATTAGACAAGTACTAGACGCGAACAAGAGGATGGAGTTGCCAAGAGTGGAGAAAGCAGTCTCTGGAACTCGGATCGTATGACTATCCTCGTAGTTAAAATGTTTGAGGAAAGCGAATTATCATTTAAGCTCTCATTTTAGGCTCACCGTGTATATGATGATATGGGAAGGACAGAAAAAATAATTCCGTAATTGGATCAATAACAGATCGTATACTTCTGGTTACTGTCCAGGCCAATGATACCACTCGACCACCACCCACCCACCTTCATCCAGATATACTTTCTCCAGTCTATATACGCATTCTCTCGGACTTTGATGACGACCAGCCATTCATTGCCTAACTATGATAGATCTTTTCTAGTTAATACGAGCTTCTTCTTCATCCCCATTAGCGTCATCATAATGTACCCTCTGCAAGATCTCTCTCTCTCTCCATGAGTTCCCTCGCCTTCTTATTAGAAAGTCAATTCGGATTTTTGATGGCTGGGCTGAAGGAAAGGGTGTTGAGCCGGCGCTGTGTCTGTACACTGCCACATATGCCTACCTCTCCTTGCTGCAAAAAGTCGGGAAGATGATGGAGAAAGTGCTGGAGAAAGGTTGACTACTCCTTCCAGCAGCACACCAGAGAGCGAGGAGTTTAGACGGGAATTTAATACTCTGAACAGCCTATTACGCTCCCGAAAAGGAACGTTATGAATTGATTTCTGATAATAATAATCATTCTTCCTCATCCTACCACTCTTCATCGTCTTTTCACCACTATTTCCTTCCCTAATACTTTCTCTGCCTTTGAAGTAGCAATTAGACCACATAAATATTTTAACTGTCTGTCTACTCCTGTACTTTGTTTCAAGAAAAAAACAAAGAAACCTCATTACTTGGATTTCGTATGCACGTGAGGAGTATTGCGGAGGAGATATGGGGGAATTCAGAGAAAGTGATGTGAGTTTCACAGATGAGAAATCTTATTGATCGGCTCTCTGTCAAGCCAATGTATGTATGGGAAAGTGAATAAATTGCATTTCGTAGGTTCTCTCTCCATCCGCCACGGACTCGCTAAATGTATTGACTTTGCCAGTGTTCACCCTCCACTACCGTTTTAGTGCTGCAATACTGACTTGTTTTATGTGTGATGAACTTGCCAGATATTGCCTTCACATAGTGGTGGCCACGACAACCGACTGGCAAACATTAAAGTGTTACTACCATTTAGTAATATCACTTACACTACTCTATGGACGACGACAAGTCGTCCGTACCGATAATAATGCTACCTCCACCATTACTGTAATGGCTAAGCAATCAGTAGAGTCCTCTCAAAGTTGAGTTCTGTGTAATTATCAAACATGTCACTCATTAATCAAAGGTAGACTGAATATGTATAAATTTTGATCACTGAACAATTATCAAATCACTCCTGCCTCCTACTTACAAAATACTTATTAGACACCTACAATGAATCCAATTAGATCTGGGAATAGAAAGAAATCGAAAACTGGTCCGAGAAATAAATGATGAAGCAATGAAATCAATCTCGGTCGACTCGTTAAATTATGTCTCGCAGGAGCATTTGTAATTATTTTGATTACAAGCTTCCTCTATTCTCTTTCATCTGCTGATGGTAGTCGCGTTGCGTTGCTACTTGTTCGGTCATCCACTCGTTTCATTTAATTATCCTAGGTGGATTAGCACTTTTTGATGTGTCTGCTTTGAGCTTCGTTATGAAAGCTTGCTATCTTTATCTCTGGTTGGTTGAATCACGCAGCTACAGTTTGTCTGGCTCTGCTTTGTCTATGCTCAGAATGTGTCATAAGCTGAATATTTTTCTTGAACCGCATAATTTTCGGTTTTACATTAACAACCACACAGAATCACAGTTGTATGGCTTAACTTGAGCTTGTTAGACGAGTAAATATTTACACAGACTTCAATCCTCACATACTGCACACACCATAATATAATTCAGTTTTTATCAAACACATTTTAATTAACAGGATGAGACCTTAATACAATAAAGAATGGGATAGAGATAAAAACCATGAATCCTGCAAAATTATAATCAGTGTTAAGTGGAGATGAGAACAACGGGCATTCATTCATTCGTCAAAATTCATGCAACAACAACAGCAGGTTTGAGTAAGTTTCTGTTCGTTTTCCTTATACGGCAAGCAGTAAATGAAAAGGGAGGAATTTCGCCTACCTACTTTGTAATATAAATATGTAATGCAGTCATCCCTCCCCCTTGTAGACCAAGTGGGACTGTATGCTACGCTCTCGTACACAATCAAATTTATCTCCTGATCACGAAGTTAAATGAAATGAAACTCAGGACTTGAAATTATTCTCATTTGGAGACGGTACTGAATTCGTAACTTGTCTTAAGTCGTTGTTAACTACCACAGGGAATCTCCAATGTCTAGAAGAGCTAGACGAAGCAGAATGAACTAAATGAGAATAATAGTAGACAGGAGAGTATCATTTTAGAAGTGTTTTGGAACGCTCCTGCACACATTGAGTGAATGATAAACTCGCCTGGTTACTGACTTACTGGTAACACTAAATCCTATTTTACTTGGCTAATTACCATTGCAAACAAGTGTCATAAAGTCACACCTCAGTTGACGTGATACCCATCAAGAAAAGTTCAAGAGACATTTATATGCAAGGAGTGCGATCTCCCAGGGCGCAGGGGTTGAGTTAATTCTTGAAAATACTGTAGAATTTGGTGTGGTGATAAATATTTTGCATTGCAAATGTAGACAGCGGATGTTGCTATCATCATCAGCATGATTGATGGGATGCGATAGGCGATGACCCTTGACAGGTATGCAATTGTACCACCTAAAGCCCCATCAGCTAGGAGTTTTTACATGATCCTTTTCAGCATAACAGCTTCCTTTGATACTTTTACTGCTTTCAGATCCAAACACATAGTTTAGTACTTAGTTCTTGTGTCGCAAATTAGGTGTACCAGACACACAATAAAGCTACTGATGGTGGAGTTTTGACAAGTTAAAGGCTCCCCGTCTACTTTACAACATCACTGCTTCGTTTATAGCCATACTTACATACGCAGTTCCCAAAGCAGAGATGATGACATCCGGACTTCCGCAGGAGCCCAACCCAGTCCAAATTCACGTTCTATTTAATTACCACGGGCGTTGTTGTGTTGGAAGTCTGTTGTTCTACGGTCTAGATGTTCATCTCATCAACTCATCATCAAAGCTCGTATTCTTCATCTAAATTCATTTAAGGGAGTTATTTGCTCTTTTTTCCCATCATACCTCCAATGTCAAGTCATGTAGCAATATCAATAAGCTGAGCTATATGCAGGGAAGTAAAAGAGGGATGGGTTGGTTCTGGCTCTCTCTCTAGTCGTGAGAGATCTGATTCATGCAGATGATGATCATCATGAGAAGATGATGATCACTTGGCTTTTAAAAAGGGATTTATGTGAGGGAGTAGTTGAGGGTGGCAAGAGATGGAGGGCAGTCAGCGGGCGGACGGAAGTTGATGTTGATCATCAGAGGATGGTTGTGGTAGAAAGACCCTCGGAGCAACACTGAACAAGAATTCATAGTCAGTCTGTCCTCCCTGGTCTATCAAAGAACACAGCATTTACTAATGTCAGGTCTGAAAAAGTTCGAGTGGTACACAAGAACGACTTACTTTTTACGGTAATGCAATAGAGAGAATGGAATCTCTCTCTTGTACATTACCTCATAGAAACAAGGGTGGAAGAGACTCCCATGAACAACACTACCTCAATCTCAATAGTAATACCATCACCACCTCTCCCACACACCACACCATTCTCCACATGAAAAGTGAAGAGCTGAGGGTGAGTGAAAACAACTTTCCATCGAATTGGGTGTTCTGCCGTCAATTCATCGAATCATGTGAAGGAAACGCAAACAGAATAAGACATAATTACTCAAAGATAATCATCAGTGTCATGAGACTGGAGTCTCAAAGTTAAGACAGAGAGAGAAAGAGAGAGAGTGAACAAGCGAAATGAAAAAGTTCTATGGTTCATAATATAGAGTGACTAACAACTTCTACATCACTCAGTGGGAATTTACTTTTGCATTAGCATCACGGTGGTGGTGGTGACAATGAATGCCCTCATAATATGTGAAGAGTGAGCTGCTGTGTTAATTTATTTGCTCACTTCCCTTCATATGGAAATGTATTATTAGAGATTAGAGCTGGTTGTGTCAAGATCAGAGGGACAGACAACCAGAAGAGATGTTGCAAAGAGTGATCGTGTTTGTGAATAAGAAAAATGTGAGCACAATACTCTGTAAATTGCACACAATACACCCACAACAGCATCAGACAAGTGAAGGAAACTTAAGTCATTCTTCTATACACACGTAATAATAATATGTAGAGCTAGCTGAGCTAGGAGGTTCTATAAAAGTAATAGTGCAGTTGTTAGACTTGGAGAGAGAGATTCCTTTTGATACGGCTTCTCAGTCTGTCTCTCTCTCTCTCTCTTGTGTACAATTACTGTTTGTTAAGTAATGAAATGCGAAACAAATCATAATCAGCTACATACACCACGGAGTTGTTGAGATTTCTAATTCGAAGGATTAGTAGGAGACGTGAAGTTTATAATTAAAAATTACAAAGTCAGGAAGTCAGAACGAGGAATCGAGAGACTTGTGATGGCTAGAGAGACGCTTTGTTGAGGAAGAATTATGCTAAGTATCGTGATTCACTCGTAAGATTATGATTATGATCCCTGAGATCAAGTGAAGTCATGAAACACCCCTCCACAGAAAAACATGAGGAAGAAGGAGACGTTGATTGCAAAAAATTTGTGATGAGCTACGACGGATACAATAACAATGCCATGTTGAACCGGATTAATAAGTAGGGATGAGGCAGGGAGAATATAAGGTTTAATGTGCGTTCTTTTTTGGTGGTTTTGAAGACGAACTTTTAGGCATTAAAAGAATTATTATCATCAGTAAATGACTGTATGGAGCTAATGAAGGTAAAAACTAAGAGATCATGGGAGAGTCGTCTAGTGAGTACTATAATAATATCTTGAGGAGCACAGGTATATATGCCCAAATTTGGTCAATAATAATATGCACAAACCGGAGTTGCCATATTTATTATGGGGGTAGAGAATAAGTTAACCTGAGGCATTTTGGATGGCAAATATTCTTCTTGTAAATACATATCAAGACCAATAAGACACACTTGAACTAGTGGAAGAATACACAGAGTACAAAAGAGCCTTGTGTGGTGATCAGAGGTGTACGTCATCATTCTAGAGAGACAGTATGGAAGGTCTCGTTGAGATTATTATGTGTGTATATATGTAGATGTAGGGTGAAATAATCAAACGCAGAGGATGGTCTTCATTACATCAGTTTAGAAGCCAAGGAGAGCAATAATAATAACATGCAAGTTCGGGTGGTGTTCGAGGTTGCGTTACACGATTTTACGACGAGACAAGAAAGCAGCGACCATTATTATGTAGCGATTTCGGATTATTTATATTACTCGAGATATTTATCCTTGTGAGGTGGTTCAAGTTTCAATGAGAAAATTTATACCTTTGGAAGAGTCAGGCATTACGGTATCAGACTTCACGTTTCATATTTTGTGAGGTATATCACATTTCGAGTATAATTCGTTGGAAGAAGGCTAGGAGATGTGAGGGAATCAAAATCACCCTTGTTCTTGCTGTGTGTAGCCAGGATCGAAAGAGAACGATCGTGAATTGCCGATTCACGAGCTTCGTGACCGGGCAAAGAAAGCTCTCTCTGCTCTCTGTAAGGACTACACACACAACTACAGACATACACACACAGGGTCGACACAAATGAGAGTTCACGAAGGCTTTCAGATCTGTAGAAAAATAAGAACTAGTTCTTCAAAGTTTCATTTTTGTCATGTCTGCATAATGTACTAATCACTCATGCATAAGTCTGGAGTCACTCAGATTTGCTGTACATCTCAATACACCAAAGCCTACACTACTGCTCGGAGTTGGAATATTTCCATGAGAGTAGTCGGCTGTG
>JAQIWV010000142.1:0-12681 GCA_034696705.1 Isotomurus plumosus
GGGCAACCGTTTCTTATTAGTCGATTTTTAGCCCTTAATGTCAGTTAGTAAGGTGTCTGATAACTTAAGTAGTTTGGGACTTTGGGTAGTTAGGTGTCAGGTGTCAGCTTACTTCTGCTGTCAGCTAACTTCAGGGTTTTGGTGTCAGCTAAATAGTCAGCGTGTCAGGCAACTTCAACCCACTAGTTCGTTCTCCCCGGCACACACACACAACACTCACACCCGAATATCGATTTTGCCACCACCACCAACTCCTCCACTCACAACAATAATAAAAATACTATATACAGTCATTCCAGGATGATCGCGCTTATCAACAGAGTCCTGGAGTGGCTCAAGTCGCTCTTCTGGAAGGAGGAAATGGAACTCACACTCGTCGGGCTCCAGTACTCGGGCAAAACAACATTCGTAAATGTCATCGCCGTAAGTGACAGACACAGTTGACAGCACAGTGTATGACTCATTTGTTATCAGATGATTTTTGTGTGTCCAGTCTGGTCAGTTCAGCGAGGACATGATCCCCACGGTGGGGTTCAACATGCGCAAAATCACAAAGGGGAACGTGACGATCAAGGTGTGGGACATTGGGGGGCAGCCCCGCTTCAGGTCCATGTGGGAGAGGTACAAACACCATTGAATTAAAAGGGGTGTGGCGGTGGATCTGAGAGCGTGTGTGTGTTTAGGTACTGCCGGGGGGTGAACGCGATCGTGTACATGGTGGACGCAGCGGATGGGGAGAAGATTGAGGCCGCGCGAAACGAGCTTCACAATTTACTGGAGAAGCCGCAGCTGCAGGGGATCCCCGTTCTCGTCCTCGGAAACAAACGAGACCTCCCCGGCGCACTCGACGAAAACGGACTCATCCAGAGAATGTAAATGCATATGTGCAGGGTGTCCCATATGCAGAGACTCATGTTGTTGTGTTGTGTGTGTAGGAACCTGGACATAATTCAGGACCGTGAGATCTGCTGCTACTCGATAAGTTGCAAGGAGCGTGAGAACATTGACATAACGCTGCAGTGGCTGACGGACCACTCGGCGTCGAAGGCCAACAAATAATAAAGAAACTCGCTTTGAAACTGTGTGTCTGTTTATTGTGTTACTCCTGGCCGAACCCCTCAGTCTCCTCGATGGCGTACGTCAGCTTCTCAACGAGGCTCTCGTACGACTTGAACGGCGGGAGGTCGAGTCTATTGAAGCACGTGTGCGAGCGGGGCAGCCACGTCTCCTTCCCAACCTTCTCGATGCAGAACCGCTGAGGACCGTTCGACCCCATCAGCTCACCGAAACCACCGACAGGAACGCGACACGTCCCACACACAAACTGGAGCAGACGCGCCTTACGCTCGTTGTCCATCGAACGCACAAACTGCCAGAACCAAATCACCTGCTTCGAACTCCGAGTGTAGTGCCTACACACAAGCAGCATTGCAGTCAATATATATATATATATATGTACGGGGTGTCTCAAAAGGTGTGTGTGTACCTGTAGATGGTGTTTCTCTGCCAGTCGTCGACGTCGATCTCCTGCATCCCGCAGAGGAGGAGCTCGAGTTCCCTCTCGTCAAAGTACTTGAGCCACTCGAGGGGAACGACCTCGTTGAATCCCTCGAGGAAGGCCCGCGTCTGCTCCTCGATCCCCCGCGTCATCCGCCACTGCGTCATCAGTCTCACGTACTCGTCCTTGTTCTCCTCCGTCACACGCACCCCGTCCCCCTCCTCCTTCAACTCGTGGTGGATCACCTGGCCCAGGATCTCAAAGTCTACAGAGAAGTACAGCTCCAGTCCACACTCCTCGTCGTCAAGGTCGTTGTCCCGGATCCAGATCTATAATTGACACACACAGAGGTTACAAGAGAGGTCAAGAGGGTGATAAAGACATGAATTACGAGTGAGTTGTAGAACTCGGGGTCGATGGACTCGATGTCCTTGACGACGAGTTTCTTGTTGAGCATCCGCTTGAAGAAAGGCATGGTGAAGGCCGAGTAGATGAACCGCCCGTGGTACAGCGCCATCGCTATGAACCGACCGATAAACTTGAAGTAGTGCAGGTGGTCCGGGTTCACGTACGACGCAGGGTTGATCTGCACACACACACTGGTGAGCAGCAGTCCAGTGGCACACACGTGATAAGTACTTTACCTGGAGGTTGTAGTTGTTCTTGTTGGCGTACTCGAATAGGCAGTACATGGGGTTGAGGACCTCGTGGGAGAGGAGGAGGAACCACTCGCGGGCGACCCCCCCGTAGTCGAGCCCCTCCTCCCCCCGGAAGATGATGTACAGCCGCCGCCGGAGCTCGTAGGCGGGGTGGCGCATGATCTGGTGGAACGAGTCCTCGAACAGCGTCCCCCGCGACACCGTCAGCTTGATGTGCGACGGCAAAGCGTTCGACTGACACAGGTACCTAACAGCAATCAAACGTCATACACACTCGCTGTCCAACTGACCGTGTAGTTGAAACGAACCTGAACTGCATAATTTTCCACTTGAAGCTCCGCTCGTAGGCGACGGGGACGCCGTAGACTCCACCACCTGCGGCAGCAGCGTCACTCAGATTGTTGGCCGCTGAGGTCCTGGGGTCCTTGAAGGTCGTTGTCCTCGTGTTGTGGTCCACAAAGTACGGAATGCCGTCCTCCGTCAGCCGGATCTCCCACCCCGACGGCAACACCACCCCGTTGTTGTTCTCTGACGAGGATGACCCACCACCGGACAGCAACTGCGAGGGAATGAGCTGGCCGAGCGTCCGTGGGTCCTCCCACTGCGTCGTCTTGTTCACGTGGTTTATCCAGTAGATCCGACCTAAACACATAAACAAACCATGAACACAGTGTCCCAACTGACAAGAGAGTGAATCTCCACACTGACCGTCGGGCCTGACCCTGCGCTCCCACCCGTCGGGGAGGGGCCCCAGCTCATCGACGAGACTCGCGTCGTCCACGTCGCCGTGCAGAATCGGCTGCTGACTGCTGCTGTCGACCAGCTGGGCCCCACCGACCGCCGCAGCCGCCGCCGCCTGCTGACCCGCACTGACTGGCGCACCACCACCAGTGCCGTTCTGCTGGTGCGAGTATAGGAACCTGTTTTTGCCCTGGAGGAGAATCTGACTCCGCATCTGCGACCAGTTCTGGAAGTGCTGCAGGCGCTCTGAAGACGGTCGCTGCCACGTCGTCGTCCGCGTGTTGTGGTCCAGGAAGTAACAACGACCCCGCGGGTCACGACGCATCTCCCAACCCGCAGGGAGGGGACCCGGACGCTCCCACGTCGTCGAACGACTCGTGTGGTCCACGTAGTAACGACGCCCAAACTGGTCGTACCGAACCTCCCACCTACAACCAAAACAATCGTTAGTTTCAGTTATTTATTTGCTTGCTGTGCTGCTACTGACCCGGGGGGAAGTGGGGCCGAGTCAAAGTTGGTCGAGGAGGAATTTGCTGCTGCAGCTGCAGAGGACGCAGAAGTTGTCCTCGGTCGAGGAGCGGGCGGTCGCGGCGGAGGTTCTGCTGCGCTGGGAGTGACAACCCTGCTGGAGGAGCTGCTGCTGGTGGTGGTGCCGTCGACGTCGAAAGCGACGACGAGGTTGCCGACCTTGTGTTGGCAGTCGTCGATAAGTTCGAGGTGGCTGGAGACGTTGCTGCAGCTCTTCTCGAGAATGTCTTTTGCACTGATTGAGGCCTCGCCTATGACTCCCACCGACTTGCGGAGAATTACAGAGTAGTCGTGCATCCGGAACTTGTACGACACTCCACTCACACTCGACCCTGACAGACAACTGCAACACACAAAAGATATACTCTACTTGTTCTCCTGAAAAACAACGTGTTGACTTACAACTTGAAGGCCTCGCTGGTGGATGACGACGATGGGTCGCTGGAGGAGGAAGAAGGAGCGGCAGAGCCGTTGGTGGTCTGCTGCTGGGGGTGTTCGCCCCAGCGGGGGTTGAGGGTGTTCCTCCTGACGTCAGTCTTTCTGGAAATGTTGTCGGGGAGCTGGACGATTTCGACGTAGGGGTTCGGCTTGATGGGACTCTTGAGGCTCGTCATCTGCGACAACATCTGCGGCAACCCGCCCCGCGACAACGTCAACCACCCCTTCAGCACTAAACACACCCACGTTTACAAACACAGTTAACTTGGGTCTACTTTGACACTTACCTCTGATGGTGATGGTGACCAGGGTCGTCGAGGGGTCCTCTTCTGCTGCCGTTGACGTTGCCGGTGCTGCTGCTGCGGGGGGAGTGGCTGCTGCTTGTGCAACTGCCTCCTCCCCCACCTGTCCACTTGGTTCTTCCATCACAAAGATAACAGTCCAACTGAAGTTAACATGACGAAGATTTGTTAACCCACTTTGCGATAATTTGGTAAACACTTTCTCCACCAACAACAACTCCCTCTCCCGCCACAAACCTCCTCCTCCGTTTGAACTTTCCGCCGGCAGGTGGCGCGGGCGTTCCTTCCGCAGTCTGTCCATCGTCTCACCTCGCCCCTCCTGAGGACCTCTTTCCTCTTCTGTTCTTTTGGTGTGCGAAAGAGTTCATCAGCAGCAGCAGAAGATCCCCTGAGGGGAATTTGGTCTTGTACTCCGTCCTCGTACCAGGTACGACGTGTCCCATCCGACCGGTCTGAACCTCACCACCACCACCACCGCAGCACAGCACAGGGAGACTCATCATCATGGTACTTGTTCTGAGAGAACACATCATAGTAGAGTGCTGGTAGTAGTGGTCTACGGTCTATTTTGACAGCAACAGGTGAAATTATGTGCAACAACGCAACTTGTACGCAGAGGAATTGAGGACACAGTCATCGTCACTATGCCCTTCCTCCTCCAGGGGGACAGCCACCCCCACCACATTCACAAACACTTCAAGTACCTCTTCACGCTCTTCCTACTCACACAAGTGATATGCGCTTCAGCAGAGTCCACCGGTAAGGTCACCACGCACCGCACCCAACAGTAACAGTCAAGGTTTTATACTAATTACTCTTTTACAGTCACAGGTAAGTTGACCCGGATGACCCCAAGAAGAATGAAGGAGGGGGATTGTGTGTGTAAGTGAGTTTGCCTTTTCAGAGACGATAACGTGCAGCGTGGACCAGTTCAAGTGCGGAGCCAAGTCGGGAGTGGCCAAGTGCATTCCCAAGCGGTGGGTGTGCGACTTCCACGCTGACTGCAATCCAGGAGCCGAGGACGAAACTGGAGACTGCCGTAAGAGAACACGCGGAGGCAATGTGAGACTCGAGTAACTTTTGTTGTTTGTGATTACACAGCCCCCCCTGAGTGCGACCCCCTCACGCACTTCAGGTGCTCCACCTACAAGTGGAACAACACCTACTGCATCCCCATCCACCAAAAGTGCGACCAGATTCAGGACTGCGTCGACGGATCCGATGAAACCCAAGCGTGCCGTAAGTTCTCCAGCAACCATCCAGCAAATCCAGCTCAGCACACATTTCCCTCGATACATTACATGAATGAGAGTGTGTTTTTGGTGCAGAGTACCGTTCGTGTGTGTCAACGGACTTTCGGTGCAAGACGGTCCCCCAGAACGCGTCGGGCAAGGGGGGCTCCACAACTCCCCCCCAGGAAATATGCGTCCCCTTCGGCAAAAAGTGTGACGGGTACTTTGACTGCAGGGACAAGTCAGGTCAGTCTCAACCAGCCTCTGCAGTCCTCATGACATATAACACTCACGAGATTTGTTTGCAGACGAGGAGGGCTGCGTGAACCGAACGGTGTCGTGTGAGCAGAGTCAGTTTGCGTGCGCCAAGACGCCCAAGTGCATCGAGGCCAACATGAAGTGCAACCACAGGGACGACTGCGGCGACGGCTCCGACGAAACCAACTGCAACTTCCCCTCCTGCTCCAAGGACCAGTTCCGATGCCAGAACCACTTCTGCATCCCCTCCCGATGGGTGAGTATTCTTATCTAGTCCCTTTTTACATGGACAGAGTATTTATGACAGCGTGTGTCTGAAGGCCTGTGACGGAAGGAACGACTGCTCGGACGGATCGGACGAGAAGAACTGCACGCTCAAGTGCCCCGACACGCAGTTCCAGTGCCCCAAGGGAACCCCCGACGGAGCCCCAAAGTGCATCGACAAGAACATGGTCTGTGACGGAAAGTCCGACTGCAACGACAACGCTGACGAAACTACAGGGTGCAGTAAGTCCGAGACTTCTTAAGTCTTTTGCCTTCACTTCTCTGTAACTTGTATCTGTGTGTGTGTTTAGCCTCGACAAAGTGTCCGGCGCTGAACTGCGAGCACAAGTGCGTGCCCAGCCTGGACGGAGGGGTCTGCGTCTGCAAGGACGGATTCCAAGTCTTCCAGAACGACTCTCGGTCGTGTGTCGGTAAGTGACACTACAAGAACACTATTATTAGAACACTATGTATAGTGTCCCTAACCAACTTTTGTGTTGCAGACAAGAACGAGTGCCTTGAGTGGGGGTACTGCTCGCAAGAGTGTGAGAACCTCAAGGGCTCGTTCAGGTGCAGCTGCGTGCGCGGGTACAGGTTGGGGAAGGACCAGCGGACGTGCACGGCGGAGGAGGGTCCCACGCCCCCACTCATCTTTGTCCACCACCACAACGTCTACAGGATCACCGACGAAGTCAAGGTCGACTTTCTCTTCAACACGACTTCAGGCTCGGGACTCGACTTCCACTTCAAGAAGCAACTGCTCTTCTGGTCCGATCTCGAGACGAGGAAAGTCTACTCACTCAAAATGCCGTCATCCAACAACCAGCAGCTCGACACTGCAAAGACAACAGAGATTTCTGTTCCTGGACTCGTCACCACCTGGTCGCCTGTCGCCATCGCTGTCGACTGGATTGGAGACAAACTCTACGTCGCGGACTCACTCGGACAGAAAATCGACATCTTTGAGCTCGACGGGAGGAACCACGCGATCGTTCTCGGACACAACTTGACCAACCCATCGGATATCGCACTCGATCCCACCAGAGGGTACGATCAGAGTCGCTTACTTTGCTTTTTGCAGGTACTAATGATATATACTGTCTCTGTTTCCAGGCTAATGTTCATAGCAGACTCGACTCGGGTCCTCCGCGCGACAATGTCAGGGACGGAGGTCAAGGCCCTCGTCTCAGAAGCCGTCTACCGCGCGAGCGGCGTCGCTCTTGACCTTGTGACCCAGCGCGTCTTCTGGTGCGACTCTCTCCTGGACTACATCGAAACTGTAGACTACGAGGGAAACAACAGACACGCAGTCGTGAGGGGTGAGTTAAGATTAACCGAGTTATATAGTGGATATTCTTTTATTGACGACCCTGTATGTGTGTGTAGGAGCGTCGAACGTCCCCTCGCCGTCTCGGCTGACAACGTTGAACAACAAAGTGTACTTTACTGACGGAACGAAGGAGGGCGTGCTCAAGATTGACAAGTACATCGGGGCGACGTCAATCCAGACTCTTTATCGGAACAGGACGGTAACGAGGGAGCCGCGGTCCATTAAGGTCTACTCCGCCCTCGCCCAGACACAAGTGACCTCCCCGTGTGGGACAAACAACGGGGGGTGTGCCCACCTCTGCGTCATCACCGCCGTTGGAAACAACCTCGGGTTCGAGTGCGCGTGCAAAATCGGACACCAACTCGACAAGGACCTCAAGAACTGCTTGCGTAAGTTCACTTTCCAGTTCACCTTGTGACCTGAATCTAAATTTACCCGTTTTCTACAGCCGTGTACGAACTGCTCATCTACAGCCAGCACAAGTTTGTAAAGGGCCAGGTCCTGGACCCGGTCTCCCCCACATTCACCGAAGGAATGGTCCCTGTGGTCTCCCGCTCAGCGCGCTACGTGGGCCTGGATTTCGACGCGTACGAGAACTACGTCTACTTTTCTGACGTGCTGCAGGACGTCATCTACAGAATCCACGTGAACGGGACGAACAAGGAGATAGTGCTGGCAGCTCAGAACGAGGGAGTGGAGGGTCTGGCGATGGACTGGGCGAGCAAGAACCTCTACTACATCGACTCCAAGGACGGAACGCTGTCTGTGCTGTCCACGAGGAACACGACCGTCCGCCGCGTCCTCCTCCGGAACCTTAAGCGTCCTCGCGCAATCGTCGTCCACCCCAACAAGGGATACATTTTCTTCTCAGAGTGGGACAGACCTGCAAACATCTCCCGAGCCAACTCGGACGGAACTAACGTCACCGTGTTCAGAAACGTCCTCCTCGGGTGGCCCAACGGACTTGCCATCGACTACGAGAAGGACCGACTCTACTGGTGCGACGCTCTCCTTGACCACATCCAACACGCCAACCTCGACGGTGGGGACATCAAAACAATAAATTCGAGGCTTATTAGGCACCCCTTCTCCCTCTCCATTTACAACGAGTGGATCTACATCACCGACTGGAGACTCGATGCCATCTTCAGAATACACAAACTGACTGGGGACAAGGAACAGGTCATCACCAAAGTCGATGAGACCAACAGACTGTACGGGGTGAAGGTTTACTCACAGAAGGAGCAGATCATCGCAAAGGTTCACCCCTGCCAGATAAACAACGGGAACTGCGACAAGCTCTGCTTCCCAGTTCTGAACTCTGCAGGGGACCTCCACGCCGTCTGTGGGTGTGGCCAGGGGGAGAAGATCGACAATGGCAAGTGCACTTCTGATCCAAATGCTGAGCCCGTCAAGGCCTGCTCAAACGCATGGCACTTCACCTGCGACAACCAGCGGTGCATCCCTCAGTCATGGAAGTGGTGAGTTCGGTTTTCTCATCGTTCTAGGACAAACTATTAACGATGAGCTTGTTTGAGTGTATAGCGACGGAGACGACGACTGTCTTGATGGGAGTGACGAGCGGAACTGCACGCGTCCGACGTGTTCGGGGTCCGAGTTCCAGTGCAAGTCGGGGAGGTGCATTCCCCCCGGGTTCAAGTGCGACGGAGACAACGACTGCGGAGACCTCTCGGACGAAACCGGGTGTGTCAACGTCACCTGCGAGTCCAGTCAGTTTGCATGCGAAAACGGACGGTGCATTCCCCAGTCTTGGAAGTGGTACGTTCGGAATAACCATGAAACTTGTTTTCTGTGTGGACTCACAACTGCTTTATATCAATTTGTAGTGACTCTGAGAACGACTGCGCGGATGGGTCAGACGAGGGCGACTTTTGTGCTGAAAAGACTTGTGCCTACTTCCAGTTCACGTGCCCTGGCTCCGGCCACTGCATCCCCAACTCATGGAAATGGTAAGCTCACACTCAACTGACGTACAAACTAATTAAACTGAAACTAATTGTGTGTACTTTCCTGTTAGCGACGGGGACAATGACTGTTTTGGAAGTGGGAACTCGCCTGCAGCGGACGAGATGAACTGTCCACCGATTTCGTGCAGGGAGAACCAGTTCAAGTGCTCCAACTTCAAGCAGTGCATCCACGAGTCGTACAAGTGCGACGGGATTCCGGACTGCGACGACGGCTCTGACGAAATGGGGTGCCCTGAAGTGAAGGAGAACGAGTGTCACCCGGAGAAGCACTTCCGGTGCGTCAAGTCAGGAATATGCATCCCCAAAGAGTGGCACTGCGACGGAAACGCAGACTGCGAGGACAAATCTGATGAACCCAAGGACTGCCACCAGAAGCCGTGTGCGCAGGGGTACTTCAAGTGCTCCAACAACAAGTGCATCCACTCTGCCTACATTTGCGACAACCAGGACGACTGTGGGGATGGGTCTGATGAGTCCGTGGCGCTCCACGCCTGCAGGAAAGAGTTTGTGTGTCCGGCCAACACGTGGAAGTGTCCCAACACAACCAAATGTGTGAATGCAACGAGTGTGTGTGATGGGAAGGAGGACTGTCCCAATGGGGGCGATGAGGGACCCGGATGTGAACTAAACGAGTGTTCTAAGGTCACCTGCTCATCTACCAACTGCAAGCAGTCTCCTCTTGGGCCACTCTGCTTGTGTCCCCCGGGGGAAGTCGTCCAGAAGAACAATACCGACACTACAATCATTTGCGAGGACTTTAACGAGTGCGAGGTCGGGATCTGCTCACAAGGATGTGTCAACACCAAAGGGTCCTTCAAGTGCATCTGTGTCGAAGGGTACACTCTCGAGAACAGAACTCACTGCAAGGCTGACAACAGGACTTCTGCCGTCCTCGTCATCTCGAACAGGAGGTCCATCCTCCTCTCTGACCTCAACGAACACTCCATCGAACGACTCCCCGTCATCGTGGAGAACGTCGTCGCGACTGCAAGTGACATGCGGAGGAACATTATCTTCTGGTCAGATATGAAGCTCAAGAAAATATTCAAGGTCAACAGGGCTGCCAGTAGTGGTGGTGGGGGGTCGACTACCTCTGGGGGAATAACCATCTCTACTTCCACTGCTCCAGACAACCCCGTCAAGGAGGTTTGTGTGTGGTCGCTTGGTTTATTAAAGACAAGTGTTAATGTGTTTGTTTGTATAGATTGTGTCTACGGGTCTGGACCTTGTTGAGGGAATAGCGTATGACTGGGTGGCTCGGAATCTCTACTGGGTCGACTCGAGACTCCACACTCTCGAAGTCTGCGACGAAAACGGAGCTCACAGGGTCATCCTTCTGAACAGAAACGTCTCTCAACCTCGAGGAATAGTCGTCGACCCCGCACCAGAGTAAGAACCACTTTATCAAATATATATAAAGGAACTAGGGCCCTAACGTTTGCCTTGTCAGCTCTCGCTATTTGTTCTGGACGGACTGGGGGGAGAACCCGCGGATCGAGAGGGTGTCCCTGGACGGGAAGGACCGAACGGTGATAGTGACTACAAAGATCTTCTGGCCAAACGGACTGACGCTGGACGTAACCCGTAAGCGGGTGTACTTTGCGGACTCCAAGTTGGACTACATTGACCACTGCAACTACGACGGAGGGGACAGGAAGCAAGTGCTGGCTGCGAGTCACTACCTCCTCCACGCCCACAGCCTCAGTCTCTTCGAGGACACTGTCTACTGGACAGACAGACAGCTCAACAGGATCCTCAGCTCAAACAAGTTCCACGGAACCAACCAGTCTGTCGTCCACCACGTCGTCTCACAACCGCTCTCCATTCACGTCAACCACCCCAGTCTCCAACAGGCTTTCCCCAATCCTTGTCTCAACGCAAAGTGCGACCAGTTGTGTCTCTTGTCCAAAGAGAAGGTGAGGAAATTATATATAATATGGAGGAAGTTGTTGTAGTGTGTCACTGACGAGTTGTTTCATTGAGCAGAAGGGGTACAGCTGCGTCTGCGGTCCTGGGTACCACGTGAGCAGTGGCGACGACGGTAGCAAGTGTGAGCAGGAGGACGCGTCGTACTTAATGTTGGTCAAGGGAAACCAAATCATCGACCAGAGCATCAACGACGACGCCAAGGGGTACTTTACTCCCATCGTTGGAATCGACAATGGAAGAGTCCTCGACTACGACAGACTCAATGGAGAGCTTTTCTTCGTCGAGGGAACCGACAACCAAGACAATGTAAGTGTATATACACAGGGATAGTCGGATCATTGCCTCGAAGCTAACTGTTCCTGTGGTTGTCTTTAGGGAACCCTGTACAGGTACAGCTTAAAGTCTGGGAACAAGTCACTCTTCCTGGACCCCACAAAGGACGCTGGGCTGGTTGGGTCTCCTTTCACAATAGCATTCGACTACTACGGTCGTAACCTCTACATTGGAAACAAGGAGGCCTCCAACATCGAGCTGATCAAGGTCGACGGGAAAAACAAGTTCAGGATGATTGTGCTCTCCACTTACGACAAGAACAACACGCTGGGAGTTGGGAAGCCAATTGCACTCACACTCGACCCCAACGAGGGGTAAGAAGATCAGACTTTGAATTCACCTGAAACTGTACAATTTCCTAATATTTGCCCTTGCTTTTGTGTAGAACTCTGTTTTGGTTGGACGAGGGTGGTCCGGGGATTCCCTCAAAGTTGGCACAGGTTGGAATGGACGGATCTGACCCCAAGATCCTCGTCAAGGACCTCATAAAACCTGTTGCAAACTCTCTAACAATGGACCCCGACAAGCGAGTGCTTTACTACGCGGCAGGCGAGCCGGCGTCAATTTGGACATTCCGTCTCTCGGACCCGATTTCCTCGTCAAACCCATCAGAACTGTTAAAGAACGACCTGGCGCGTCCCAAATCACTCCAGTTCTTTGATTCTCGTCTGTACTACATCGACCCTTTGTACGAGAAACTTGTCCGCGTGGACCTGCCCAACACGGAAGAGAAACTCTTGAAAAAGAACGAGCCAGACTTGAAGACGATCGCGATTTGGAGGAAGCAGCCAACACACATTTGCTCAACGAATACCGAGTGCGACCAGATTTGCATCCCAGCGAAGGACAAAGGGAGAAAGTGTGGGTGTGGGGTGGGGTTCACTCTGACCTCAGAAACAGCCTGTTCACCTTACAAGTCGTTCCTCGTTATCGCCCAGACGGACAGGATTCGAGGTATCTCAGATGACACGAGTGCTGAAGCCATGATCCCCATTTCATCCCCCGACAGGAACATCATCAAAATTGACTACTTTTACAAAACATCGACTCTCTACTGGATCGAGTTTGGGAAGAACATGAACGGAATGTTTTCAATCAAAACGGACGGGTCGAATTTGACTCAAATCATCTCAAAGGGAATTGGGTCGAATGGGCTGAGAGGATTGGCAGTGGATTGGGCC
>JAQIWV010000143.1:0-12671 GCA_034696705.1 Isotomurus plumosus
ATCAATCATCAATGTAAACTGCTCTCTTCATTTGAAATCGCTACTGTTGACAAGTCCATACTTCTTTGTATCTTAATCTGATGAACAAAATCTACTCTTGCTTTTCCAATATGAATAGGCGGCACAACCTGAGAAAACAGGAATATTTTTGAAACTTCAAGTGCAACAATGCGTACGAAATAAATATTAAACTACATTAGATCCACACGGACATCTCATCGGTGAAACGAAATTATAGGATCCCACTCTAGCAGCGCACTTGGGACAATTAATCCTTCCCTTAACCCAGTCTGTCTTATCTAAATTCTGTCTTATCCATTCCGGCATGCACTCTTCGGGAATATACCAAACCTCCGAGTTGCACGACCGCCTGTTTGTTCCATCGTTAGGAGCCATCAACGCTCCACAAGGTTCCACGTGACTATCCTCAACTCTAACTAAATAAAATAATAAAGAAACTTATCAACTACATCCTTTAATACAAAGTAAACAAATAACATTACACTTAAGACATTATTCTATAATCCCTGTCCCCAAAATCCTTTACCTGTCGGATGTACTAACAAGACGTGTCGACACTTTCGACATTTCATGGGGACTTGTTCAACCTGGTTCGCCACTTCCATCGCTTATCTTCGCGCACGTGGGCAGACGTGGACTTGAATAAATAACACGAGCTGTGTTTTGTTGTCAGTGAGAATATTTGAAAGCTGGCGGGGTGGGCGGGGCTGTTGGAGGGAGGTCTGTGATTGGTCGGGGGTGGATGAGAGCGTGTGTGTGATAGGAAAGGGTGTTGTCCCGTCCAGTCAATGAACCTGAGTCTGGAGCCGGGGAGCGAATGAGAGTGGTGGCGTCCTCACGGGGGCGTCGCCCTCCTCGCATTCTTGCTGGGGTCGTGCACGTGTGGAGTTCCCTGTAGTTGCGTGGATGGTTCCCACCTGCGTTCGGGACGCCGGGTGTGGAGTGTCATTGTGGATCTGTCAAATGTGGCGGAGCCGACCGAGTCTCTCGACTCATCGAATGCTGGTTGTGAGTTGGAGACAATTGAGCCTAGACAGAGCCACTCTCGCATTCGAAAACGACTCTTCTGTTCGGATCAGTCCACTCCTTCCTTCTCCTCACGGTGTAAATCTGCTTTTTAGGGTTGGGGTGGCGGTGGTGGTCCATCCATCCATATCGCTTCGGAATCATCGTACTACAACTGTGTATATTACTACACTCGGAGGACTGGAGTGGTGGTGGTAGTAGAGACTCACACAATAGCAGAAGACCGTCGACTACCCTACTACTAACGGACTTAAACATAATACTAGTTGTAAGTAAATAGAGAGAAAGTAGTGTGCTTGTTGTGTTTATTATTGTTTAAGAAGAATTAAGTTCGTCAGTGGCTTCTCATCTTCCTCATCGCCAATTACTCCCCGAAGAAGGTAGACAAGAGGAGACACTGACGACTACCCGGGTTCGGATCGAACACACACAATTGTCTCTCCGTTTTTAAATGGTGGTGGTGGTGGTGGTAGTGGTGGCTCCTCACAAGAAGTTGTTGCTAGAACAGTCCTCCTCATCATCGTGCGGTGGTGGTCGTCGCTCTCTCATCAGCCAAGCACCTAATGGACGATCACCTCACCCGCTAACAGCTCCTCCATCCGACACCCCACCGACCACGACACCCACCCACGTCAACGTCAACGCCAACTTATGAGGTGAGCACAGTTTCTTAAGCATTTTCCCCTCCTCCGTCACTCCGTCTCCTTCGCTCTCGTTCGTTCGTCCATTCACTCATTCATTTCCACTAGATTCACAAAGTGTTGTTGACACTTACCCGAATTCAGGACTTGTTTAGTATTCAGTGTTTTGTTGTTGTTTCCGTCAACGTCCCTCCACGAGTCAATTACTTTGTTCCCGTTGACATGTGCAGAGATGTGCAAAAGTACAGCGGTCGATGGACGAGAACAGCGAAACATGTGTTCGAGTGAGTACAGCGATTAATGTTTCCAAGAACGGCCCTTTTGTCGTGTCATTCACTTCCATTGTTGGCAGGTCGTGAACTTTTTCTAGGTTAGTTGACTCTCCGCTTCCTGTTTACTCTCCAAAATCGGTTTTTCGGGAAAAGCTGAGGTCAATGATCGGTGATGTCATTGTTTTCATGGGACAAGGTCAAGCACAACTCACGCAAGTGTTCAGGGTCACGGGGTGTTTGCGGTTTGTAGGTCACTCCATTTGCATTTTCCGGTTTTGCATAAAATGTGCCATCCATTTTGCATTCACCCGAGTGTTTCCTTCATTCTAATTCTGTCAGGAGCTGTTCTACACTCCTAAACCCGTGTCTTTTTACTTTTTTGTAGGTTTTTGTAAAAACTAAACAATACATAAAGAACTTTTTGAAATTGGAAAGTCGGAGAAACTAATTTTGTGGTGGGTTTGGTAGATATTTCAAATAATAATTGAACTATGTAGGAATTTCGGTCTTGCATTCCAGTGTTAAATTAATTTGCATAAGTTGCAAATAAATTGGCATTTTCTATAATTCATAGATTATTATAACATAGGTTCATTTCAGTTCGTGGTGAAAGTCAATTATTTAGTCGCAGAAGTGGGCAGGGTGACGATGACAAGATGAGTATGATTAGGATTCAGAAGACTGTTAATTCATTCAGGATTTGATTGATTGTTGTAAGGTGATGACGAGTTTGATTGCATTTTGTAGCTGAAGTTGAATCCAATTTGTCTATAATGTAACAGCCAAGGATAAATAATAATTAAGGTTCTCGGTGTTTGAAATGTGCATCAAAATAGCGTACTTTTGGTACTTGGTTTATTTCGCAATTTCTTGCCCAACCTGTTTAAAATTCTCGTAGGTCACTCGTCGTGCTGACTGAAAAGCATGTTAATTCTGCTGTAGAACACTCTCATGTGTGTAATATTTAAAAATATGAAGTGAGAACTGATGGGTGTCAAGTCAAAATGTCAAAGATTGATAAGGCATGCTTCGCACGTTGCTGGTGCTAATCTTCTTTTCAGTTTCGTCATTCTATGTTGCAGTGAGCCACACAAACAAATCTGGTTGAACTTGACGTGTTTATTAAGGAAAGTAATGTCGTTGCTCCTTTGAGCATCATTATGATATGATACTGTGGTTTAGCTTATCAACAACCGATATTGGTTTATCATTACACACAGTGCACTTGTTTACAATTTAATATCTCCCATTAACCACTCAAATAACACTGACTCTTTCTAACCAGGATGCTTCGTGTCTTTTGAATATTATTGCATTTGCATTTCAAAATTCCAAGACTTCATTTTTATTGTTAGCTATCGTCTAATGCATTTTTGGTTTCATTTTATTGAACTCTATCTGTTCTACTTATTTTTATTGGCAACTCGTAAGCTTCGAGTGACGAAGTAACTTATAAATCGGAATGTCTGGATCAGTTTTCCTAAAGTTGAGTGTGTAAAATGATATGCAAAAGCTAATTTGTTTAAATAATTGCAAACGTGTATGCACGTAACTACAAAGTCCATGTCATTATAGATTAGAGTTCAAACTATGACAGGTTAAATGGAAAGGCAGAAAGTCACGTGGTAACGTGACTATTCAGGGTGCATGGAAACAAGGTTCCATTGCAAAACTTTCACTTTGTCATAGAGTTGGGGTGCCATGGGGCACACTGAGAATTACATCTTCCTGTTAGCTTAAGGGGAAATGGGATTTTTTTAAAACGCTTCACCAGCTTAAGTTGTAATAATTAAGCTTTCAAACCTTCTGCTATTTATAGCTTAAAGGTTGTTTTAAAAGGTCAGGAACTTCGATTTTACATATTTTTGTTAGTTCATAAACGACAATTAAAATAAAAATTAAATTAATTCTCTAGGAGAGTTAGAGAAAAATACATAAATTAGAAGTATC
This sequence comes from Isotomurus plumosus, assembly GCA_034696705.1. Taxonomy (NCBI): domain Eukaryota; kingdom Metazoa; phylum Arthropoda; class Collembola; order Entomobryomorpha; family Isotomidae; genus Isotomurus; species Isotomurus plumosus. Next base: position 3,911 of record JAQIWV010000143.1, read on the forward strand.
TGACTTTTTAAAGTAACCTTTAAACTACAGTTAACAGAAGGTTTCAAAGCTTAAATATCAAAACTTAAGCTAGTGAATCGTTTTAAAAAAATCCCATTTCCCCGTAAGCTAACATGTAGACATGATTATCAGCTTGCCCCGTATTGCTCCAACTCGATGACAAAGTGAAAGTTGTGCACTGGAACCTTGGCACCCCGTATTTCTTTCACCTGAACGGTGAATTCTGATTGGCTGGAAGGCTAGAAAAATACCTTGGAAACTTATTCCAAAGATAAGATTCCAATTAACCCTTCATTAAAAATAACCGTAGGTTACTCTAAACCGTATTGACATGGACTGTAGTCCCAAGTGTCCCGGAATCCACAGATCCATGACAATACTTATTTTAATTTTTGCTAATTTACGTAAATTATGTTGCGGATATTTAAAAAAATGTTCTTCTATACGACGCCTGCTTTGATACCTCATACTTGAATGGTTTATTAGTTTTAATTATTGCATTTACCATACCTTGCAGTAACATACACGAAATATTCACAAAAAATTCAAAATATCTAACTTGCCGCTCGTAATAATAAACAATATATATATATATATATATAACCAAACCACCAGTATGTACTGATAATAGATTTATTATTTAGTTTATTTTTAATTGTGTAAGTAAACTTTAAAAAGCTAAAGTACCAATAATTATAGCTGGAGAAGGCAGGCTAGCTCAATGGACAAAATATTTTGTATCCGTCAAATTAATTCACGCAAAGTAATAATCAAGTTAGAAATGGAGTTCGCTTCGGAAATTGTGTTGGTTGTTAGAATCACCTTAGACCCAAGGACTCCCTGAAGGAGATTCTTCAGCTCAACGATCATGAGGGAGTCTAAGCCCAATGATTGGAAGTCTTGCTTGACGTCAATCGTGTCACTGCTACTTATCTTTAGTATATGAGAGACAAACTGAACAAGGAGGCTTAGGAGGATGCCTTCTACCTTCCCAGGTTGATTTTTCACTGCCTCAACATCTCTCCAAAACGTCTCCAATGTGAGAGAGAAATTCACCTGTTTGTCACCAGCCAACTTTGATGGAGAATTGAAAATATATTTGCCATAACCTCCTACCATCCAAGTAAACGATTGACGTATTCTGCCGAAATCAGCTTCAACAACGCCAACCTGTGGTTTATGGCTGCGTAGTATTTCTTTGAGGGACGAGAATCCTTGGAGAGGAGTAAAAGGAGTGCAGAAAGTCAGTTCTATGTCTGCAGCCACGCCAACTTTTCCCCATTGACCCCAGTTGATCGACGTCGCGGCAAGTCCTCTCGCGTTCCTGAAATGTGTGAGCGCGTCGAGGAACGCGTTTGCTGCGGCGTGGGTGCTTTGTCCGGCGGCCCCAAAGGTAGCCACCACCGACGAATACATCACAAAATGTTCCAACGGAAATTTTGAGAGCTGCGTTAGTTTGTGAAGATTCCAAGCACCGTTTACTTTGGCGTTGAACGTCAGTTGGAACTTATCCCACGTCTGATTCACAAGTATCCCGTCAGAAAGGCATCCTGCTGCGTGCTGAATCCCTCGCAACGGGGGAAACGTTGTCTCCCCAACGCAAATCGCTCCATTGTTAATGCTGTCGACCAGACGACTGCAGTCGTTGAAGTTACCCACGTCAGCCTGCGCAACTACGACAACTATTCCACTGTCCGTCAATTCCGAGACGACTTTGGTCACCTTGTCGGAGGGTTGACTTCTCCCACAAAGAACTATAAACTTGGCTCCTTCCTTGGCCATCCATTTGGCTGTCTCCAGTCCAATTCCACCGAGTCCCCCAGTAATGAGATATGTACTCCGCTTATTGAACAACAAATGTCTCAATGTAGAGAATCCAGGCATTTTTGACTGATCAGTCACCTCCGGCATCCGGCAGACAATCTTTCCTATGTGCCGTGCCTTCTGCAGATGCGTCAACGCTGACCGAATCTCTGAGCTTTCGAACGACACGTACGGAAGCGGCAGTATCTTCCCGCGGAACATGAAGTCTTCCAGGTGAAATAGAAGCTTCTTCATCGTCTGCGACGAAACTGCAGTGAGGTCGACAATTTGATAGTCAACATCTGGACGAAGCTTTTCGACGTCTTCAGTACTCCACACATTCAGTTTACTCATTTCAATAAAGCGTGCGTCGAGTTTGCACACACTTAAAGTCGCTTCCTTAAATCCACGTCCAGTGAGGGAATTAAGAACAACGTCAATGCCATGTCCTCCTGTAACCCGCGGTATCTCCTCTGCAAACGACAAGTCACGTGAGTGGAATACGTCCTCCAAACCCACAACTTCCTTTAGGTACGCACGCTTTCGCCGATTTCCAGCAGTAGCAATTATTCTTGCGCCAACGTGTCTGGCGACTTGAATGGCAGCGAGACCAACGCCACCCGATCCAGTATGTATAAGAACTGTCTCTCCCTTCTGCAGCCTGGCGACGTCAACTAAGCAGTGATAAGCGGTCGTGAACACTGTAGGAAGTGTTGATCCATCAGCCAACGTAAAATTATGTGGTAGCCTGACAAGTTGTTCTTCAGGGACGACAATATGGCTTGGGAGACCTCCAAATTCAAAGAAGCACCCTATGACGGCATCGCCCAACTTCAAATTCTTTACGTCCGGTCCAACTTCGCACACAACCCCCGCCATGTCTGTCCCAACAGCTGCGTTCTTCTCGAACTCCTTACTGGGCTTGAGAACACTAAGAAGGTCCTTGAAGTTCAGTGCTGCCTCTCGGATTTCCACTTCGACGTGATTTCTAGTGACTTCTCGAATCCGCGACATTCGAAACCGCAAATCGCGGATGGATTTCGACTCTGGAAGAATCAGTTCGGAGCGCAACGAGTCAAGTGGGCGTTGGAGTTTGCTGCACTTCAAATTAATCTTTCTAGTTCTCAAAGCAAAGAATTTCCCGTCTCTCACCGCAAGCAAGTCTTTGTTTGCTGTCCATAACGTGGATAGAAGATTGGCGGCGTTGTTTTCAGAAGTGTCGTGGGGGTCGAGGTCAAGGTTGAGACAAGGATAGTTGGGGTTCTCCGTCATGAAGGATTTACTCATTCCCCACAGAGTTGCTGCGTGAGGAGTAACATTGGACTGGTCTCCAACTACAAACGCACCTTTGGTAATTAAGGCTAGTTTTGGAATTCTCGACATTGTCGAAAATGTGGGGGACAGAAGAGTCTGGAGTAGGTGGAGGAACTTCTGTGTAGGTTCGTCGGAGTCAAAATTCTTGCCTTCGGAAACAAAAATGACCCCCTCAAGCCAAGTACGTTTGATGCTGTCCTTCCAGGAAACTTCAGTGACGTCCTTCACAAAAATGACGCAATGTCCTTGACGTTCTAAATAAGTGGTTATTTCCATTGCCAACTGGTCATGAGATGATCCTTCAGCGACCACCCAAGTTAACGTCTCATAAGGCTCACGAATATGATCTTCGAGGTTGGGCGACGTCATGATGGACAACGGAATCCACTCCTCCTCCAGGATAGGTGGTAGGACCAGCTTCTGATCCTCCAGAGCATTGTCAAGAGCCTCTAAGGATGTCGGAATCAACGTAAAACCGCTCATCATAAGTAGCCTCCTACCACATTCGTCGTAAAGGACGGCAGTCGAGGTGACGATATCGAAATGAACATAAAACTTTAACGTATCATAAAAAGGCTTAAACCACGTTAGGTGGTCGACTTTCAGGGGAATAACCAGTTGACTGACGTCAGGGTATAACGTAGCCATTACAGATTGGATCACTGCGTCAATTACAACAGGATGCCCTAAGAATCCGCTTCCTTCAGGACCAACCACTTCGAATAAGGTCTCCTTTGGTCCCTTCCACATGCGATGGAGTGAACGGAATGACTTTGCGAGGGGAAGTCCGACTTTTCTATGACCTTCGTAGAAACCTTCCAGGTCACCTGCAGCAGTAAATGACTCTTTCATCCGGTTGACGTCGATCGACTCCGAGCTTTCGATTGTAACTGAGTCACTGGAGAAACAGTTGAACTTGGCTGAAGCGTGTCGCACCCAACTCCTCGTTCCAGAGTCACCTTCCTGTTGTCTGTGGATGGTCACCAGTTCCCAGTTAGAATTTTCGGGAGACTCCAGCGAAGCAGGAGTGACAATTGTCTGCAGATTGACGTACGTGTCCTCTTTCAACTCCATTGGTGCTTCAATAAAAAAATCACGAAGAAAAATAGGATGCTTCGGGAGACGGAAATCTTCACACTCAGCAAGAGTTGCGGAATGACCTGCAGCAAGCACCATTTCAATAAATCCAGCGGCCGGGAAAATTACGTGGGAGCCGATGACGTGGTCTTTGAAATATGTCTCCTTCTCCAGTGACAATAGGCTTTGGAAAGTCTTGATGAGAGAAGCATTCGGAAAACGAAAGTTGACGAGCGGATGGAGTTTCTTTCCGGTGAGAAACATGTCATCCTTCTTCGGCTTCTCAAACCAAAACTTTTTCCTTTGGAATGGATACGTCGGAAGTCCCGACACTTTTTTTACGTCAATATTGCGGTAGACGTCACTCCATTTGACAGCTACTCCGGCAGTGTAAAATTGGCTCAGTGACTCCATCATTGTCCGCCAGTCGCTCTGGTTCCTCCGAATACTTGGTAGCAAGGTCAATGGAGCTTTGTGAAGTTCCATATTACGCGCGACGAATGTTGACAGAATTGGCTGAGGTCCAACTTCGATACAAATAATGCCGTTGTCTTCCCTTAAGGCATCACAGGCCTTTGTAAAGTTGACGGGAAATCGTGTTTGGCGCACAAAATAATCCGCGTCGATTGACTTCATTTGACGTCCCTCCATTCCGGAAATGAAAGTGCACGTCGGTTGCTTGTAGTTGATAGAATTTGCACCCTTCCGAAGCTCTGATAATATGGGATCCATCATTTCTGAATGGAAGGCGTGAGATGAGTCCAACACGTGCGACTTCAGTCCGTGGGTATCGCAGAATTGTTTAAACTTTAAAACAGATTCCTCTGTTCCGGCGAGTGCCGTCTGATCCGGAGAATTCATTGCTGCAATGTCAAGGATAAGTCCAGCTGTTTTCATCGTTTGTGTCGCCATTTTGTCGTCGCCATTTACAACAATCATTTTCCCCTTTGGAAGATTGTCAATCATTCGACTTCGTTTACCTACCAAAGTCAAAGCGTCCTCCAAATTGAAGATCCCTGCAACACATGCTGCGGCATACTCACCGAGACTGTGTCCAACGACAACGTCAGGAGTGACGCCCCATGTCTTCCAAAGCTCTGCCAAGCAGTATTCCACGACGAAAATTGCTGTTTGGCTATAAAATGTCTGGCAAAGGAGATTCACGTCGGCTGAACTCCACAATGCTCGCTTGATGTCGACAGAATGTTTTTCTTGGAGGAGTCTGTCGCATTTGTTGAAAGTATGTCGAAAGTCTTCACAAACTTCGAAGAGTTCCTTCGCCATTCCTGCGTACTGCGACCCTTGCCCCGTAAACAGGAATACAATTGACTTCCGCTCTAATAGTGGAGGACATCGGTGAACCTTAATGGATTGGCGTTCAAACTGACGTACAAAATCAGCAGCGTCACATGCAACAACTGCAGCTCGAAACTCTTCAAAATGAGCTCTTCCAGTGTTAACGGTAAATGCCACGTCATCCCAATTGCATTTCTTAGCTTTAAAAAGACTCACATAACTTTTTAAAATCTGCAAAATTGCAGATTCAGAACGTGCAGAGATAGAAACTGGATGAAAAGGGACTTTGACGTGGGCTGATTTGTGGCGCCATATTTTTGGGGCTTCCTCCAAAATGACGTGCGCGTCAGTTCCAGTAACTCCGAATGAACTAACGCCTGCAACTCTTTTTTTGTCGTTCTTTGGCCAAGGCGTCGCATCAAGTGGAATTTTTGCAGGGGTTTTGCTCAAGTTAATTTTGGGGTTTAAAGTGTCCAGAGCGCGGTGAGGAGGAATAATCTCACGCTCAAGCGACAACACCGTCTTGATGATGCCGGCGACTCCTGAGCAAGACTCAGTGTGTCCGATGTTCGTCTTCAGCGACGTTACTAGCAAAGGCTCCTCCCTTCCGAGCGCATAAACCTTCGAAATCGCCTCCATTTCCATTGGATCACCAACTGCAGTTCCTGTCCCGTGAGCCTCCACATGACTCACCTCCCACGGCTCCACTTGTGCGTCCTTCAGCGCCAACTTCATCGCCAAAGCCTCAACAGCAACTGTAGGTGTCCCAAAACTTCGACTTGGACCTTCCTGGGCTTGTCCATAACCTCGAATGACTGCGCGAATGTTGTCGCCATCTCTCACGGCATCGGAAAGTCTTTTCAAAACCAGTACGCCACATCCTTCAGCTCTTCCAAATCCATCAGCGGTAACGTCAAACGTTTTGCAGTGACCGTCATTTGCACAAAAGGCTTGCATTGATTTATGAACAAAAGGATGAATAAGAAGGTTGACGCCACACGCTAAAGCCGTTGATGTTCTTTTTTGTCTGAGACTATTGCACGCCAATCCAACCGCGACCATAGAAGAGGAACATCCAGATTCACTTGCGACATTTGATCCCGTCGTCCCATAAAAGTGTGCGAGTCCTTCATCATAGCACACGATGTCATTTAAATTTAAATTGATGTCTTTCAGAGTTCGTTTGGTGTTACTTACGTCCAGAAGCGGCGCCTAAAGCGTTGCCCATGTACGATCGAAAGAACTCTCCTTCTTCGAATCCAACTTTGTTCATGAGATCCGCATAATGTTGTGTCCACGTTCCTGTGAAGATACTTGACTGCGTTCCTTTGAGTGATGTCGCATCAATGGCAGCGTCCTCCAGCGCTTCCCACGACACTTCTAGCATGAGGCGTTGCTGGGGGTCCGTGAACTGCAGCTCCATTGGACTCATCTCAAAGAACTTGCTGTCAAATTCGTCGATAGGACACTTCAAGAAACCCCCCTTAGATTTCCTATGCTCCGATGTGACTTTCTTCACATGTTCCTCACGCCACCGCCATTCTGGAACTGACGTGATGGCGTCACCTTTCTCCATAAGAAGAGTCCAGAACTCCTCGACGTTATTGGAGGCTGGAAGTCTACATGCCATTCCGACGACGGCGATAGGCTCCTCTTCCATTCTTCCCAACTCCACCCGAGTCCACACTGCTGGCTTCCCATTCTTTCTCTTTTCCCAAATTTTTATTTTAAGACAATTTTTAGATTTCATTCGTCAATTGAAACTAAAGGAAATAACTTCCTTAAGAGCTCGCCATTATTTTTAATATTGAAGTTTATTTTAACAAAGGAACTTTATCTTTTTCGTATATAATAAAGACCTACATTTATTAGTTTAGAAAATTCGGTGATCGCTTAATGTTTTAGAACTGTTTAAAAATGTTTTTAAACTTAAAAACTGAACTTACTGATTTGAAAAGAATGTTACTATAAAAATTTGTACATTACTTATTTGTTTAACATTAAATTTGTTAAAAAATGTTTCATACATGATCTGGATAAAAAATATGCAAATGTGAATACGTTGAAGTAATTTTGATTTGATTTTAATTAATTGTATATGGTTATTTTATTGAACCGAATCGGTTTCTAACCTGAATCTTCTTTTGTCTGCTGACTTCATCCTGACTTAAGTCATTTAAGGCTTCCAACACACACTGAAATTTCCCCAAACTTTAGTCTTTCATGCGCAAGTAAGAAATATATCGTAGTATAAGCTGTCTTATGTATGTACCTGTCCTAGTGTGCCCAACTTTTCAAATAATTTGTCGCCAGACAAGTCGCTGTCTCGTACCAAAAATTCCACAGGAAGTCTCACAAGTCTAGCTTTTTTTTCACAATGAAAGCTGTCCAAGTTGTCAGACATTACTGGGTTCGAAGGAACGGTTAGCCCATACAAACGAAACAACTTCTTAGCTTTGAGCAGCATTAATTCCAACTCTGCTTAATTAAACAAATTGTTTGTTAGTCGGCTGTTTAAGTTTTTAAGCTCTGGACTCATAAAGCAATAAATATAAAAACTGAAATATCATTAGGGAACTATAGTAGATGACCCAACAATTTCGTACCATTTCGCCCGACTACAACAAGTATTTACTCACTAGATTTTAAGCTTATTAATTTAAACGTACCTGAATGAGATGCAGGTTGATTAGAGACGAAACGTTTATCCATGAAATCTAAGGAAGCGACAGATGACATAACCGGAAAAAGTGAAGAGTTCAGAGTGACTGCATTTGTCTCACTTTGCCCCTCGACTTTCTCCATAAGAAATTTGTTGAATAAGACGTCAAAGAAGAAGTCAATGTTTTCCAGTACCTGTAATATCTGTAATTCTAACTTCTGTAAACTAGTTATAATAATATCAAACTTACGACTACATTAGAAGAGACGAAAATTCCACTTCTGATCAACCGAGTCTCATGTAGAGCGACTTTCACTGAATCCTGAAATCCGAGTATTCCAGGAAACATTCTACTCACGTCAAGTGGGAGAATTCGGTCGAACTCCTCCCACATTAACTTCCTACTCAGTGATAAGTACATATTTATTTGCTTCCTAATTATTTAAGGAAGAGTGGAAATAAAGATAATTTGCAATACCTCATTCGAATAGAGACAGTAAATCCGGGAACAACGAAAATTTTCTTCGCGGTGTGAGTTCGACGGAGAGATTTGGCCAACCTTATTGCCCTCCTTGCGTCGACGTCATCCTCTGCTGAGGTTATCCACGC
>JAQIWV010000144.1:0-12582 GCA_034696705.1 Isotomurus plumosus
GAGTATGTTGTAGATTCTGGAGACCCCGTGTTATTGTATTTTTAAGTTCAGAATAAACTCCACACCCTTGTAAGTTTTGAACCACCCCCTACACCGACAAGACGTTCTCTTTTATTTCCCTTTATTGGGTCATCTCCTTTCGCCGGATTCGCGAAACTGTCGCCTGCTGTCCCGCGGTGCGGTTAGACGTGGCAGGTCTCTACAGCCTTTGTTAGATTATGCCACTCAGCGAATTTTCCTAGCGCCAGCGCATTTTCACAATTAACACACTGCATGAAATTCTCATCACATATGTTCTTAAGTGATTGTACTAAGTACTGCAAGTGAACGAAAAGTAAAACAAGCTTTATTCTGGCCAACAATCTTATTCAATCAAGCAGTTTTAGTTTTCAGTACCTTATCAGAAGCGTAAATTAACTCGAGAATCGAATTTGCCCAAGTCGGATTTTGAAAACGCCCACAGTACAGAAATGAAATGAAGTGCTCGACTACTTCTGCAGGAATGTCTTCTATTAATACGAAACTTTGAATGGACTCCTTCATTGGAATGTTGAACATTGTTCTAAACACAGGGCTTCGAGCTATTATAAAACGAGGAATCAAGTTCGATGCATTCAAACCGGAAATAAAGAAAATTAGCATTCACCAGCGAGAATAGATTTATGGCAACGAAAGGACCTTGTCTCCCCAAGAGTCACTTTTATTTCCACGTCAGCAGTGTCGGTATCTTTCAGAAGGTTTTCAAAGTCTTTTAAGGCGTCAGTTTGACAAGACCCTGTGTCCTTTTTAAGCGTGTGCTCTCCGTTTTGAGCAGGTTCAGTGATGTACACTTCAATTTTGAAATGTATGGTAAGTGAGTCGTCAGCTGCAACTCTCATATCTTCAGCTTCAGTTTCGTGAAAAAGTTTTTTTTTGTAGTGTGTAGCTTTTAGATCAAACTGCTTTTGACCCACCTTGTAATCTAATACGTAAAACAATCTTACTTAATATCTTGGGTCGCTTTTACTATGATAAGTTAATGTAAAAGTGAGATACTTTTTAAGACAACGCAATTTTGTCCTTCTCCCGTAAGAATCTTAACGCAGAGCACTTTCATTTTCACGGCTGTTTCCACTGGAATCAATGATTTATTCCGGATTTGGATCATTAATCTAACTTTTGATCTTCGCACATTTATGTTCGCGTGAACCTGAATGGGACGTCTGCACTGAAAATGCAAAAATAACATTCTTATAAGCATAAATTCAAAAAGCAACTTCGACTTTCTGTACTCGACTAGACTAATGTTTGTAGACAGCTATACCTGTTGATCTTCGTGGGAGACGCCAACGTTGAATGTACAAGCTCGAATGGAAGTAATACTTCGTTCAGTTCGTTCATGTCTTCCTCGAGCTTCACGAATAAATTCCATGAAATCTGTGAATTTCCAAGTCGCGTCGATTAACTCGCCAGAAGTTTTATTGATTTGAACGTTCATTATTGACCTTCCGCAAGTACAGAAGATTTAAACAATCACGCGGCTTTACTTTTAAGGTCAAATAATTCTGAAACAGACAAAAATCAAAATTAGTTCCAAACTTATGCTACAAAAGGAAGGAAAACTCTTATCCATTTAATAGCTCATAACTTTGAGTTAATCAAAATAAAGTAGCTCAAGCTTTCTTTGATATTTTAATTTACACTAACGCTCGCTTTGCAAACACCACAAAGGTAAAAGATCTATAAAACATGCGCATTCCGAAAACACGAGCTTCAAATAATTTACAGATTTATACATAATGAAAATGGTTTTAAGATTTTTCTCTAAAACTTGTGTAGTAAATTCTGAAACAGTTTCACAATCAGATCCTTTTGGATGTTGAAAAGATCTTTAAGTAGGCAACGATGCCACCTGAATTTATGTTTAGCGTAAATCTTTTGAGCATTTATTTAACTGCGACGTAATCTGTTTTAGTACTTAAAATAGATAAATTAATGCTAATGTTAACACACAAAACAAGGTTTACTATTTAAAAGAGGAAAAAATGGGAACACCGCAGCAAATAAACTACCAGATATTATTCACTCGACTAGTTTAGGTTAAAAATGACTTAAAATCTAAACTTATATTACTTAAAGTTTACTTAAACTTACGTTATAATAAGGAATGGTGGATCCAGTTTAGTTTCTTCAAAGTGCGACTTGCTAGCTTGAGAGTTAAAATCAGTTTGTCAGCCAGTGTAAGAAAATACTAAATTGCTTATTAACAGTTTATCACAATTTTTGTGCTTGAAAATAAAATTCTGTAGCAAGCAACACAAACGACTGCAGTGTATTGCATTTCGTAAAAGTTTAAGATTTAACAGAGCTTGTTTCAATTTTCACTTGTTGAAATTTTATCTCAAAGTTTCAAGTAAAACGTTTAACTTTAATTTCACAGTAAAAAAGGTCCGTGCTTCTTTCGAGGAACTTGAAATTTAAGAAATAAATAACACAAATTGAAAACGCATTGAAAGTTTAAAATTCATTTAGTGGAAGTAAATCATCCAATCAAACGTCTCCATATCGTTAATTTTCGGGTTCTTGTTCTTGGTCACGTAATCTTCTTTCCTATTATATTGAAGACAAAGTTATTGGTTACTTTCGCTTTCTAATAACAATATTTTTTGATGGGAAAAGAACTATTAGTTATAATAATGACATGAAAGAATTCCCAAAAAGTTTAGTTATTAAATTAGTCTTGTTGTGGTCATTATTTGTCTTGAACTCTCCTATTTACTATTACAAATGAGAAGACTACATGTCAAAGTGAAATTTTTCAACGAAACTTTTCCTTGCCTGAAACCCATTTTCTTGTATTGCCTTTGACTTGACGTAGCTTTAAATTAAATAATTATTTACTTATTTACTTTTTTTACTTATTCACCAGAATTATTTCGAAATTCAATGCGATGAGTTTATTGTAAGAATTTAAGCAAATTTTTCCTGTGTACTTGCTGTTATTTTATTATTTGTATTTTGATTTATTTATTTTCCATGTACCAAAAATTTGGAGGGCCCTTGAGCTTTTTAAATGTAAAAAATCTTAAAATGCCCGAAACTAAATGTAATATAAAATCGTTGGTAAACCCTTTTCTTATATAATGTCTTTAAATAGAAACAATTACATATTTTATAGTAGGCCGACGACTACTTTTATTTTGTAATACCCTAAACTATTTTCTAGTCTTCACTCACTTCATGGAGTAAACTGCTCTTCGGTTGACTTGACACTTCTTGACAGCAAGAATAAGTACTATTCTGAGAACTGAATTATAATTCGAAGATCCTGCGTTTAGAAAAACTGACACCCCAAATATTTTTATGTCATAAACAGGAAACTTTTGGCTAAGTGATTTGTATATTCTACTTTCTAAACAGGTATAAACTTTCAAATAAACAGTTACATGTATAGATTACATATCTTGTGTTGAATTCAGCTTTTGTAAACTGAACCCATTTATGGCATGAGGTTTTATTTCTGCAGGAACTGCCTGACTGGCCTGGCGGACTTGCAAGTAAGCATGTCTACAGATCAAGACGCTCATCAGTGGATACGCTTCGCTCCAACTCCCCCTATATCAACTCATGTCGAATGCAACAGCGTTGACAATGTAACTCCTGCTCATCAATGGGTTTCAACAGTTCCTAAATTTTTGCAGTTAGAACATGAGTCGGCTTTAAAACCGAACGAAGCACACAAATGGCTTTCAACAGTTCCTAATTTCAATCATCCTGAAAACGTAGATGCTAAGAAACCTACAAGAGCACATCAGTGGCAGTCATCAGTACCGAAATGTGTGTTAAATGATACGTCACCTGTGGAAGCCTGTAAACGAAGAGAAGCCAACTAAAGCAAAACGTGTAGCATATATTAATAATTTAAAATGTTTGCACATCTATGCATGAAATATGTTCAATGAAATTATTATAAATAAAAACCAGTTATATTTTTTTGAAAATACTAATGTCTTGCATTATAACGTGTTATTAAAACTAAGCATAAGCACCACTTCTTAAATGTATAAAGTAAACAGAATGCGAAACATGTTTTCATTTCTCGTTTTACTCAGCTAACTAAAAGTTCTCCTAAAGTACACAACTACATACTACATGATCATAAAATTGAAAAAAAATTAATACGATCTATAATATTACTCCAAGAAAACTTCCGGAATTGAAATCGATCAATTCATGAAAATTATTACTTGATTAACAAGCGTTTTTTCTAAATGTTAAGCCCCAATATCTTCTCATAAGATCAGTTTAATTAATAAACTACTTTAATTCACCTGTAATAAACAATTCTAACGACATGAGTGTAAACCAACTAGTGCCTAAACAATAGAGAAAGGTAATCCTATCGAAAGTTCTTTACTTGGAATTTGTAATGCATTGATTATTTCAACACCATATAATGTTCAGCTCTATTAATGTTGAGCTCTACAGCTCTGTAGTTACTAAAACGTCAAAAGTATAGTTAGCTTTCAACCCATTAAGTGGCATAAGTGGCAGGTTGTGGCAGTGATCAGGGCATTTTGTGTGGACTGGGGAGATCCGAGTTCAATTCTTGTTGTATTTTTGAATTTGTAACCTTTTAAATATACAATATTTCTATCAATCCGATTCATTTAGTAGCGTACCATGTTATCCAAGTCTCTGTGTTTTAAGTTTTTTGTAGCGAATTAGTCTGTGTTTTTTCTCTAAGACATAAAGTTTGGAGTACTAAGTTATGCAAAATTCTAAAGTAGGTTGTATTATATATATATTATAAATAAATCTTCCAACCTCCTGTACAATTTTCGAAATAGAACGTACCAACTGCTGTTTGACTTGAGATTTGAAAAAATCCGAACTTAGTTCATAGTGCTTTTATTAAGCTTAACTGAAATTTAGCGATCAATTTTAATTACATGGGATGAAATGTATATGAAATTTTGGATTAATTTTGAGGTACAGGAACCAACGAAGTAGAGAAAGATACACAAAGTACACATGGCTGACCAAGTAGCACAGAAGTAGCAAGGCTGATCAAGTTACAGAATTATAAAAGCTAATGCACACATTTCGGATCAACACTGAGGAAGTTGCCTAGACGGATAGTCAACCTGGGTTGGAAGGTCATCAAGAGGACAATGAGACTAATCGGAATAAATTTTTGCCACCACACGTCAGCTTACAGTTCAAATGCAAGTCTTCATCCACGAACATGTACTTCACCATCTTACAGCCCTACTCTTCAATTTTTTTCAAGCATGTTAACTGAATGTCTCCATCAGCTGTCTAAAATGAGTCGTTGTAAACGGATCTGGAACAGAGGGCGTTTAACTGACTACAGGATTTTAAGTTCGCAACTGTCATTAGTCCTAATGTTAACTGTTTTGAATCAAAAGGCTCGTAGAAGTCCAGTGTACAAAATATCATACTTGTTGTTAGCTAGTTTTTTATATAGCGTGAGGTTTGACAGCATTATGAATGTCTCGTTTTTCATTAAAATATCCAAACTCAGAATGTAATGGATGAAGAAATGCCTATTTTCAATAATAATGTAAAATAAAGTTTAGAAATAACTCCTGAAGAAGAATTACATCGTGAAATCAAAAAAAAATAAGAAACGACTAATTGTGTTGTACAGTTGTACTATTGTGTTTTTTATCTTACACTTGTCTTTTTTGTATTAACTACAATTTAAAGGACTGTAACTTTTATATTACCCCAGGTAATTGGGCTTATGGAGGCGTGCTTGATGTCCGGCCGTCTGGTTGATCGCGATTTATCTCAAGAACCTCACAACGGATTGACTGGAAATTTTGCATGTATTTAGTAAAAGCGATTGAAAGCTATCGTACAGAAGTTGGGGTGAATACGATTATCTGGTGACCCGTTGGGGTCACCCGAACCTGTCAAAACAGCTTTCGTAGGCCGAGAGGTTGTGAACATGGAGTTTTGTACTCTCCACCTTATTTCACATCTTAGTATAGTTGTTCCCATGTGTCCTTAGACCGTAAGGATGCACCGACCCTTAAGCAAAGCACACGCAGAACAATACACATAGTCGTGTTAATAGAGTAGTTTTGTTATTAGGATGTCAGGAGACCTCATCACACTTGTGCCCGTACGGTTAGCTCAGCGGCCCTGAAGCTAACTGAGACCTTAACAATGGTTATGCTGAATGAGAGTTGATGTCTTTAGTTAGCTGTCTCTGCATGTCTCTCGTTAGCCTACGGGTCTTATGGCGGACGCTGCAACGGAGGCGACGAGACATATAAGGGACATGACACACGGAGGATGAATAAAGGAGCAGTTTAGTTAATTATAATCGGTAAGTGATTGGTCACCCTATGGAGTAACGTAAGAGAGGCCGATGGCCTCGTGGAGAAACTTCTTGCAGAAGCTCGTGGAAGAAAGCCGAAGAGACTCTGCAACGGAACTCTGGGAAGAAAGCCGAAGAGACTCTGCAACGGAACTCTGGGAAGAAACTCGAAAGGAACTCGATAGGAACTCCGGAAAGTAACTTGAAAGGAAGTGTGGAACTCAACTTAACAGGAACTCTGGGAAGGAATTTGAAAGTAACTCTGAAAGGAACTCTGGGAAAGAAATGATAAGCGAAGGAGCTGAACTCTGGGATATCTCTCCGATGAAAGAGTGATGCTTGGGTGTCAGTAGGGTTGTCTAGCTGGTGTTAAATTCGGGTCGGAAAACTAAATTATCTGGGCTTTAAAAGGCTGCTTGATGTGGGTTTTAGAAATGTAAGCTGATTAGCTTACCTCAAGTCTTTGAAGTTTTTTTTGTATTTGATAACTATTCTTTATTACTTGTCTTAATGTAAATTATTTCTTTGTACGTACTCTAATGTTTACATTACTTACTAATCACAGAACGGATTACTCTGAAAAATATTTTGCTAATAATCATCATTATTTCAAATTAAGATTTGATGCTAATATTTAAGTCGACTACCGAGTTGCACCTTTTTGTGTTTTGATAATCTGCTTTGATTAATTGGTTTTGATAGCAATCTACACAGAAACTGATCACTAACTGAACACTGTTAGTTCTCTTGTGTTTTAGATTAACTTAAACTTCTTCAACTACGACGTGTTGAAAACTTTTTGAATGCATATGCAATGACTAGAAAACTCGTATTGCAGAATCTAAAGAAAGCAAGCAAGGAACTAAGCCAGTTTGTTTATTATTTTGCTAACTTTTCAGCTACACAACTGACTGAATGTACAAAGTTAGTTGATACTTTTGGTTAATAATAAATTGACTGAAACACAGAAAATAGATTTCCAATTAGATTTTTTAATGAATTGAAATAAGCTTAGTATGAAATTGATACAAAAAGTAAATGAAGGATGTCCTTAATTATCAATAAGAGATTTAATATAACATTTATTAAATTTATTTTATTGAGATGCTACAGGTCGACGGTACTTTCCTGAAATCTTTAAGTTTAAGTGAAGATTGAGCTGAGTGCGCAAGGAAGTGAATAGTGCGAAGTGAATAGTTATAAAATTCATTTGTCTTTGGTTTGAAGTTTGGAAGGAGACATTTATGATAGTCAATGAATTTGAATTGAAGTCGTGTGAAGTCTGCTTAGTGATAAGTGTGTGGTGGAAGAAGCATTGCGAGAATCACTTTAAGAGCTCACAGAGGATAACCATAGGTGAGAGAAATTATGTTCGATTGGGAATGCAAGGTCTGAAGAAGAACGATTTATACTTTAAAATGATTTTACTTTTATCGTATTCTCAAGTAATATTTAAACTATAAATGAATACATAAACAATTATGTCTTCATAAAGTCTTAAAACATATTCCCTTTTCGTGGTGCTGCTGGGAGATGGTTGAGAGTATTTGGGAACTGCAGGGTCTGTCCAACAACTAAATGATGGGTGGCTATTTCCTGTCAGTCAAGAAAATATGAGTCGTTGTTCTTTAATTCGAAAAAAGGCAGTAACAACTGAAATCTTATGTGACTAATAAATGCAAGTTATTTTTATAACTTGCTTCTATTAGTTGAATAATAAACTCACTTACTCACTTAATGATAGGGATTTGTCCTGAAGAGGGACTTCAAGGAGATTGAATTTAAAAGCAAAGTGAATGGCTTGTGAGAGACTTTTCTGTTCTTCCAAATTGCTATTTCGCAGGACTCGTCCTTCTTCACCTTTTATAAAAGAAACTCTCCGTGATCGTTTAATCAAAATTTTTAAAGTATCATTTTCAATACTTCTTGAGCACACAAATAAAATAATTTAAATAATTATATTAGGATGATTTCGAAAAAACAATCTGTAAGAATCTAACAAGTCGGAATAATTTTTCTTAGCTTTGTGCTTTTGTTCAAACTCATACCACGTTTACAGTTAGTGAATTGAAGAAATTCTACTCACAGGAAATAATTGAATTGGAGCCGAAAAAACACAAGTTACATAACCTACCAGAACAGAACTTGACACTACTTGGAGAAAGAAAATATATATTCCGCATTGACACAAGATAGAAAGGATAATCATATCCTCATCACTGCTTGCCACGTGTAGGAAATATTAAGTGATAATCTTGTATTTTTGCAAGGAATTCCGGATGACTGGAAGATTGAAACTGATTTATTGCATCCCATTGCAAGAATAACTCCGTATACAACATTTTTATTCTGGGGAAAGATGATTTACTTCTAGGAACTTACTTGACTAGACATATATGGAGATAATGTGTACATAATTTGAATTTTGACAAACGACAAATCACGAAGATGTAGCTTACTACGTCACGACGGCCTAATTTTCCTCTGTTAACATACTTAATTAAGAAAATGAAAAATATGAAATCTAGTGTGAAGAATATTAAGGTGCCAAGCAGAATAGCGGTTCTTTCCTTTTGTTCACATGAGCGAGTTGATATATTCATGTATTCCTCTACTAGCATTAGCTTAAACTTTTACTGTGGCTTGCTTTTTTGTCAAGGTACATTTCATGATTGTGCAAAGTTTTAATGGGAAGTAATAGTAATTATGTAAATAACTTTTTACAAACGTAGTACAGCTTTTAGTTTTATAAATTTTTAGCAGATTTAAATGATGCAATATTAGTTCAAAGAGAATTAAGAGCAATTAGGGAATATAATTCCTCCAGGATATAATCAATGTCTTGATACACTTCCTAAAGGGCTTACAACTCCTATTCCAGACATTCCTTGGACTCAACGTACCTGTTTCCAGAATCAGAATCGCTGGCTCCATTACTGTCCATATTTTCAAGAGTAGACAGCAAGATTTCGATCTCTGCTAAGAGAACAAGCTGATTATCCATCAATCCAACAAATTCGGTCATTTGAAAAGGTTAAGTAGTCCACCTGTTTAAGCGATGCATTAGTCCATTGTAACGTGGTAAAACAGCTGTAAACTAATAATTACCAAAACACTTTAACTTAACTTTCAAGATGACAATAATAAGACGGGGAATTATCAATAATTCTGGTTAATAATGTGAGTCAGTCTGATGAGCTCAAGTTGCTTGCCATATTGATTAGAATGAAGTGTGCATGGCGGGAGGTTGATGTGTACATTATTTGATATGATGTGCTCGGTATAACTTTTGACATTTTTTTCTTCTTATCGTATCATAATATTTTCAAGAAATGAAAACACAGGAAAGAAGGAGATGTGAAAATGAATGATCAATATGGAAAGCCGCAGTATGCACATTCCTGAACAAAGTAAGAAAAGGAAAGGGAAAGAACATTGACTTTGTCATGCATTACTAATACTCACATTTCATTGATTCAACACAACTAATTCTAAATTAAAGATAATACACTACTAGATGAACGCTACGGAAAAGGGATTTGAAAATAAATTGAATTCTTGCATGTTGTTACTTCATATTTCCCTGCATTCTGGCTCATCCGCCGTTGAAGCAACTTGATCTCTCTGTCTGTATTTTTATTTAAAGAGTTTACATTGGTCTTCCTCAATTCTCCTCAGCAACTTTACTCTATGTCCGTAAGTTTTTATACTTTTCGTTTAATTGTTTATTGTTTATTGTGGATAACAATCTTTGCAATGATATAATTGACTTTTAGCAGATGGAAAACATACAGGAGCCGTATTTGTCGCAGCTCATTGCGTTGTTCGAGAAACGGATGGTTGTGCTGGAGGAAATCAAAGCGTTCATCCAACTGATTTCCAACATGGAAGCAGCTGGCCAAGAGTATTTCATCATTGGAGCGGTGGTTGGAACTGTACAGTTTCTCAAAGAAGACCTGCTCTATTGGAAACAGGTGTACGAAAGTCTTTGTCAAGCCATTCAAACAATTCTTATTGCAAATAATGCAGATTTAAGATAAGTTAAACATTTTGTATTCTGTATGAAATAAAAATGAAAAATTCACTTCTATTCATGTCTAAGATTTTGTATAATTAATTTAATTCCATCATATCATCATTTCACATTCTCCTCATAATTATTACAATTATCATAGCATTGTGGGACTCAAGAGTGAGAAGTACAAAAGGATTTTAAAAAAAAAGAAACAAAACAAACGCCCCAACTGATTATGTCTCTCAAACAAAGACTTAAACGATGTGATTGTTGAAAAGGAATAAATAAAATGTTTGTCTTTTCTCTACTGTTCTAGGTACTTTTAAGCTGTAACATTTTAAGCATTTGCTTTGACTTCGAGCTTAGAAAATCCCGAATTCTTGTAGTGAAGGCGTGAAGATTGATTGACTTCAGTTATCCGTTTTTAATACTTTCTCTCCACACCAAAACTTATTAACCTGAAAACTATAAACTGCTTAAAACTTCACAATTCCTGTGCACTCTGACTCTGAAAGGGGACTCTCAGGGCTCAAAAACAACGACACGGCAAGAAACGGACATAACAACACTACACAAGTCGATAACTTTGACACGGAACACTTCATTTATTTTGGAGCAAAAGAAAAGGCACAAAAGCTACGATACTGGGAGCACTAAAAGTGCTCTGACATCAAACAGAGATCCACCTGATGGGCTACAAATTCTCGGGAATTGGGGTTCAAATTTTTTAATTTTTTACTTTGAAACTTATTATTTGGGCAGTTAAATTTCTTGACAGGTTTTTTTACATTACTTCTGTTTGACGCTCACTTAACTGTTCCTTGCCTTCGTCATTCTGGCTTGAAGACATATATTTTCCATTTTCCGATGATAAAGTAAAGTCTTTTTGTTCTCACACGATAAATTCAATGCAACTAAACTCTCGTTTTCTAACTAGAGATTCTTAGTTCAGGTTAACGTCAAAACGATGATGAAGATGACAAAACTGCTGGTGGGTGAGTTTTAGGAGACTCCGTGCATATTTAACCTACAAGTAGACATTGGTTAGTAGGGAGTAATCCACACAGTTGTATCCTACTCTATGAAAGAAATGAATTACGGAGTTTCTGGACTTAGAGAAATAGTAAGCGTTGAACTAATGCTTATCTAGACGCCTTGTCTGCGTCCTATCTACAATTGAATTTCCATATCAGTCCTGCTAACTCAAACAGTCAAGGTCTTGTCCCTAATTTCCTTAATCTCCACGTAGAACTTGTACATCACCTAAAAGGTCGAGTAACTTCTACTTCACTCAATTTCTAACCTTGATTCAGTCTAAACTCTTCTCAAGAGTCGATCATCTTTAAAATATACCCAAAGATCCCAAAGTGCTACTCACGAGCCTATTGTCCAATTATTCCCTAGTTTCAGCGATTCCTACGACTGCCTCATAAGGATACTCATCCCTAAAGCAGTATTACGCGAAACAACCAGGAACTGTTTGAACGCCCCAGAATAGCGCTTTCAACTTTCCGGTTTCAGCGCTCCACATAGGAGTCAAAATTTCTCTCCACGGTCAATTGCTCAGCATTTACGTCCAAGGGGATCTCACTCACTTTAGTGATCAGTAGGGTCCTTAACTGCGCGTGGATTCAGGTATTAAAACTTACAACCTAAATTGTTCCATGAATGTACCACTTCCCCAAAACATAGACTTCATGTGTTGCGTACAGGACAGAGATAGTGTTCCTCTTAAAAAACTGGAAATCTCTCGTCTCCCGAGTTCAAAACGGATTCCAACAACAAGAACCAAGTTTCTAAGTCTCACTCTCTTAAGGGATTTAACAAGAATGCACGTTAGAGCTCATATGGAGCCTACTGAACATAAATTTTCAACTGATGAAGACGAACTGGCGTTATTCTTTCGGGATAAGTTCCCAAAGTGGTTTACAGAGGACGACATGGCGTACCTTATTGAGTTTGTCAGAGTTTCCAACCCTACTCTATTCCCAAATCCACCGCCAGCAAGTTCCAGTGTTATTGCAGAGGTAGTAAACGACGATGACGTAAACCTGCTTAACGAATGAGTTATTCTGGAGACTAAAAACAAGGAAAAGACTGATGAAGACAGAGATGTCAAACTCTGAAACAACTGGATTGTAAATGAGATTGCATGTGAGCATAGACTAAGAAGAAAAAGACTGGAAGTGAGATGGAGAAAGCATGTCCCCGATTGACATAGAAAATACGATGCGTC
>JAQIWV010000145.1:0-12581 GCA_034696705.1 Isotomurus plumosus
CATCTCCCGATAAACACGACAACCATTGTTATATGTGGATACTGGTGGGGATCGAGTTACCCGGACAAATCCCCAGTGTCTCACAACCTTAAGGACCACACACAAACACCGAATTTTTAATTAACCCTTCCGGCTACATTCAAATTAGAAATGACAAATGCAATAATAATATATCCCTTCTAATAAACCTACAATGTCTCAGATAAGCTCTTATCTCGACACACAGCTTATCTCAACCCAAATAAGTGAGAAACGAGACACAAAATCCACTGATACTTTTTAGTCAATAAATTGCAATCACTTAAGCATCCAATCTCACATCTAATCCCGAGTAAATCATCCCACCTGTCAGTTATCCTTCTAATCTGATCTCTTGTTATTCTTGATTCACTTGGACTGCCAGAAGACCCTGCAGGACACAATGAGACCCTTAAGAAGTCTTGAAGTCTCACAAGTTGTATTGTAAACACGCAATGAAGTTGTCATCGGCAGAGTGTGCGGTGATGCGAGGAGACATGTAAATCAGAATTACTCATTCATGGGAAGAAGAGAGTCCTCAAGAGATGCTGACAGTCCTCATCAGTGGACAAGTTTCTATCTCCTTCATCTCCATTCCTCTTCGAGTGGATTAAACTCATTCTCCTCGCTTAATTCGCGTGTGGCAGACTCAGCTAACCTTCCGTGAATATAAAGGGAGCTTCTGTGGAGCCAATGGAGCCACTGGAGCCGATGGAGCTGCGAAAAGACAGACTGACAGGACAGAGATTGACAGGCGGCGCCGGGCTGCCTGACCTGTCTCATCTCTCCTTGTGTGTCACCCACTGAATCTCAATAGCCCCACATCTCTTTAATTAGCTCCAGCCACTCCACGACATCATCATTCAACCCTTCCCTAAAAAACGATCTAAAAATAGAGTCCTTCTTGTCGTACAGTACAACGGGAGCTTTGTGTCGGAGGAGCGGCTCCAGGAGGAATGTGAGACTGGCGGAGCAGCTTCCTCCTGCCATTGTGATATTGTGAATTGTGAAGGGTCTTGGTGAAACAGACGTGAATGGGTGTCGGTGTAATTGAGGAAATAAAATAAGTTCGGTGGGACTTTTGTTGTGGTGGATGCAAATGGGGAGGGGAAGTGGTCCCGGGAGACCCGCGCAGCCCGTCGAAAGTCATTCCACAGCCTCCAGGGACACTTTTCCTCCCTTAAACGTTAAACAAACATCGATTGAGGGTCAATCTGCGAGGTAATGAGGGCTATCAACACACTCCCCGGGGGTGGGGACCTAGCTACGCAATTACCCGGGTGTCCACCACCAGCCAGAATAAAAACCCGGGTAGCAGAGAGAGATGGACAGAAGGAATGGAGCTTTCTCCGCGGAGGGGAGAGAGCAAAAGAGAGAGAAGCTGAGCGGAGATAGAAAGTCATTTATCATCCCTTATCTCCACTTTCTTCTTCTTCTTCACTTGACAACAATACCCGGGCATTTCCACCGTCGTTCTCATCATCTCCCCTACCACCAAACACTACCCGCCTATAATACTCCCGATATCCCTGGAATACCCGCCTATAGTCGCTCCATGCAAATTCCACTTTTGGGTCTCCATTCACAACGAAATCCCCAAAGTGTCTTTGTCCAATCAAACCCAATCTTCCTTATCTCTCTCCTTCTTCTCCACATGCCTCACAGACACTCACTCATCATCATCATACACATTCTCCAGGTTCTCCAGCAACTTCCTACAACCTGAAACAGTAAAAAGGGACCAGGACTTAAGCAGAAAGGCCCTCTCGAAGGATTAGTCCCCTTATCTGGTTGTCCAGAATCACAAACCACTTCTCAGTTTAAAAGTCAGCCTGCTACTTAACTTATTTATTTGTGAGGGTCAGTCTCCCGCAGCGAAAATAGGAAAACATTTCCTCCCAACTTTCCGTCTTTTGTGACACAACAAATTATTCCAGCCCACACAAAGCGACAAACTGCTCTCAATTATTATCGACTATTGACTTCCCATTGTCCCCAACAATGTCAAGTCAACAATAGAAACAACAACAACTGACAAAGTCAGAGTATCACTTTCCCCCAGAGATAATCCGGGGAGATAAGGGACCCAGATAGTCTCTCTCTGTAATTGGGTAACTTCCTCTTTAATGAGTCTCTCCTCATTTAACTCCCTTAAAAACTATCATTACGAGTTTAACGGGGAGTAGTCACTGTAACAATCACTCCAACAATCAAACAGCAAAGCTTAATAACTTTTATAATAATTGAGATTCGGGCTGACGTGTAGAGGAATGAATATTATGATCAAGGGAGAGATACTGACAGCAATAAAGATGAAAAAAGCAGCCTTGATTATGATCGACATTTAATTAAGGCGATTTCATAAGTGACATGCTGTTGAGGTGGAAGCACAGCAGCGTCCATTCATACGGGCGATTGTTGAGACTTTCTCCAAGAATGGAGAGATGTAAGAGAACCGGGTAACAATGGAGGAAAATCGGAGTGAGAGTTTGTGTGAGAAGCCTTTTCTCCGAATTTAATCTCCGCTTTGATTTCCGGCATCCTGAGTTCCACCACAAGACACTTCTCCCTTTTCTCCGAGGGGCTCTTCTTTCCACCGAATCTCTCCCGCATTTCTCTCAAGGGGGCATCTCTGCTTCCACAAGTACCCCCAATTCATACGTACGCATATACATATATATATATGAATATATTATTATACAACCTTCTCTGATTGTCCACTTCCTCCCTTGCTTATCATCTGGATATATATGAGAGATGATAAGCAAGCTCACCAATATAAAAACAACAAGAGGAAGTCTTAATCTCCATAAACACTCTGAGACTTAATCACCAGCCTTCTGTCCCAATTATGTGTCACTATTTTAACTCCCATCTTCCTGGGAAGCTTATCAAGCAGAGTAGGCTGCAGATAAGCGCAGAGGAAACGATGATGATGATGGATTGTGATCTAATCATAAAGTTTAATGAGTGACGGGATTCCCACAGACAACAGAAGCTGGAAAAGAAAAGCAGGTTAAACGAAAAAAGCTGCTGGACAAGAATAATTGGGTGAGAATATGTGTAGACTTAATCTCGTGCTTAAGTGGCGGAGGAGGAGGAGATGGGAGTTAATTTAAGTACAATTAAATTAGCAGCGTGTGTGAGGGAGTCTCCGGGTAAACTCAGAGTCCGAATCTCCGAAAACGAAAGTCGGGGAAAACGGAGAGAGATGCAGTTTTGAGGAAATGGGAAGGAAATGAGATGAGAAAAATATGATTCGTTCGTTATCTCCCGTTCCCTGCCCACTCCGCCAGACTTCTCCCCATCTTTCCTTATCTCCCGTCTCCGGGCATTATTTTATTCCCGGATTCATCTCCTGGGTATTCATTCATCCTCCCCCTACACACCCGCCTTCCCCCCCAACCTCAGACCAACTCAGACCCTTCCAGAAAGAAACGAAAACAAGATCATTAAGGGTCCTTGGCTTTCACTCGGAGTGAAATGGAGCGAAGAAGTCGCATGAAAAATGACACCGAATTCAGAGTATTTCAGAGTCCCGTGTTTTCCACGGGAAATGAAGAGGAAACGGGGAAGGGAGTCACGTGGCCTTTGTGCCCGTCACCTCCACCGGAACTCCGAATGTGTCTCTCCTAATTACAACCAAGTGACGGGGACCTTACGGAGAAGATCAACAGGGTCCTCACCCATCCATCATCCTCATTAAGTCCCCTTCCGCATATTGTCATCCACCCAGCAGGCCCCCCTCCCCCCTCGGGACTTAAACAAATCTCCACTTAAACAAACATCCCCGATGAAAGCAACCCACTCAAACTCATCACCACACCCACTCCTCCCTATCTCCTTTCTTAGTCTCTGTGTGTGTCTTCTTAAACTTTCTCCCAAAGTTTTGCTTTTGTTCGAGACTCATTTGGCATATTCGCCAACCTCAGGTTTTGCATCGTCCTTCGTTCTTATCTTTCCGACTTAAAGGAAAGCAAAGCCTCCTCTCATTATTGTCGTCATTATTATCTCAAACAAGTTTGGAAATAAATCCCTCGGGATAAAAACTTTCACAAACTTTAAAATGAATGTGAGACTGTGTGAGAGACTCTTTTGCGTGTGTGCTTAGTGTTCAATGGGCTAATGGGAAATTAAGCTGGTAAAGATTTATGTAAATGTAAATGTGATTTAAGTCTCGGGGTGATTTATCCGGTGGAAGTGGGAGTGACTTGGACAAACGTGTGAGTTTAAAAGTTTAAGTCTTTTACAAATTAACCACAACGGGGGAACTGTTCTTTTACATGTGAAATGTGTAGAGAAGGATGAAGTAGCGTGTGACTTTTGTGAGTTGTGAAAGTTGATCCCCTCCGAGTTAAATGAAGGGATTGGAGAGAGTGAGCTGGTGACTTAATCCGCAAGGCTCATTGTGTAACCTTCCGATTGACTTTTGCGAGGGCAGCGGAGCAATAAAAAGATGGGTGGTGGTGCATAATGGGATTCGGTTTATCGCATATCCATTGATTCCGAGGGACGACCGTCGACGACGCTCCGGTCGCGTGCCACCCGACATTTAATCCTACGAAAGCGATACTTCTGAGCACTTCTGAGCAGTTCTGACTTAAGCACAGCACAAGATTTAAGCTTGTAGGGAGGGGTGGGATGAGATATTCCCCTTCGGCTTTAAATACACGGATTCTCCCAGGGGACACCCTTAACTCATTTATGGCTCTCCCTGGGGACCTCTACTTTATCCTTCAATTGTTTTTTCGATCCTTTAAACTACACAAGTGGATAAATGCACTTAATCGCTCCTGGGGAATTCATCGTGGAGTTTTATGGGTTTTGTTGAGAGTGGATGAGTGGGGTGGAGTGAGACGAGGGAAGGGGAAAGGTGAGATGAAAAACGGCGCGGAACTTAAAGTGTGTTGACAGGAGGAGGAGGAAAGTAAATAAAAGAAGCGAAGGTGGATTTGAAATCGACAGGAGGGCATGTCGGAGGGGAAGGAGGGACTATTGTGTCCGCCGTGGGGGGAGGGGGAGGCTGAAGGGACACCGTCCAAGATATTCATCACGGAGGACGACTTAAAAGATAAGGAAGAGCTGGAAGGACTTATTGGACGTGTTGGGGGACTGGAAGAAGAAGATAAGCCCCAGAGTGGAGATGAGAGGGATGGGGCGACCCTGTCGTGCCTTAAGTCTGTGGAGAGCACTGGAGAATTCACAGTGGTAAGTTGGAACTCCATACTCACGATTCTGGTTTATGATATGATAAGTCTTATGATAAGAGAATATCTTGTAGGAGTTGACAAAAGCTTTTGACGATTTATCGACGACAGAAGATGAAGAGGAGAAGGAGAAGGATGACGAAGGAGTGAATGATCCTGTGTGGAAGAGTCGTCAGCGTCACATTTTCGTGTTGAGTGAGGCAGGAAAGCCTATTTATTCCAGGTGACAGTTTGATAAGTGCAAATATTGATAACCAATTAAGTTAACTATTATATTTATCACAGACATGGAAATGAAGATAAGCTGGTGACGTTGTTTGGAGTAATGCAAGCGTTAGTTTCTGTCGTAGGCGATGACAGCGAAGATACTCTTCGAAGTGTTCAAATAGGCCGAACTTCCATCGTCTTCCTCCTCAAGGCGCCTCTCATTCTCGTCGGTGTATCTCAAATGGGAGAGTCCGTCTCCCAAATTCAAACCCAATTAACGTACGTCCCTCTCTCCCATTTTAACAAAACAACTTGAAATAACAAGCCATTAATCCTTTCTGATGACTTTGTAATTGCAGGTATTTTTATAACCAGATAGTAAGTATTCTGACGTCTAAACAACTTCTACAGATTTTCGAAAAGCGTCGAAATTACGACTTGCGTCGCCTTATCCACGGCTCAGAACGTCTTCTACACAACCTCGCGCATCTCGTTGAAACAGACCCTTCATTCGTCCTGGGCGCTGTTCGGTGTCTTCCACTGGCGTCGTCCGTCAGAGACACAATTAGTCAGACTATTTCCCAAACTCTGTCCAAACAAAAGGTACACTACCCGTAGATAAACTCTTATTTGAATTTTAAGCTGATAAGCTCATCTTATGTGCAGCAAAACGTGGTGTTTGCGATTCTTCTGGCGAACAAGCAGCTGGTTAGTCTCGTGCGGATGAGGAAATGTTTCATGCATCCTGCCGACCTTCATCTCATCGCAAACCTTATCGACGCTTCGGAGTCTTTCAAAACTGCGGAGACTTGGAGTCCCCTTTGTCTTCCTCGATTTGATTCCAGGTAACTTCTAGTCTAGTGACCTTGTCTGATCTTCCATGTGAACCTTATAACAATAGAGATTTGATTTAGTGGATTTGTGCACGCGCACGTGTCGTACCTGACGGACGAGTGTCAGGCGTGTCTCGTTCTTCTCACTGTTGACAGGGAGTCCTTCTTTTCCCTCTCAGAGGCCAAGCAGAGAATTGTTGAGGTCAGTCGACTACTTTCTTCCCGTCGAATTTCCATCTCCCTTTAACAAAACATCTTTTTGTACAGAGACTGAAGCGCCACAACTGCCTGGAAGCAATCAAAGCATCGATGAACAACGCGTGGCCAACAATGTCCTTCGTCGACGTTCCGGAAGTGCGTCACTTTCTCTACAAATCTCGTCCTATCGCGCAATTCATGAGTCCCGCCATCGAAGCTCCTTACTCGTCTCCCGCAATTCCAACGTCAACGTCAACAGACCAGCGACCACGAGACCTTCCGTCGCCGTCTTGTGAACTTCAGCGTCTGTACTCAAAGTACCTGCGAATGCACGCCCGTCTCCACGCGCAGTCTCGACCTGCAAAACTCGTCTACTGGGTTGACGACACAGAAAACTGGCTGGGATGGATGACGTCAACATTCGAGTTGTACGTGGCGTTCGAGCCTCTCGTGAAAAAGGGCGCCGCTATTTCCGCCGTCAACAAACTCCTCAAGTGGATAAAAAAGGAGGAGGATCGCGTCTTCATCGTCAACTCCCCGACATTCTGACCTCCTTCGCAATAAACAACTTAAACTACCAATCTCGTTTACTTTCACTCATTCATTTCACAAATGCATTGCAATCCACATAGCTCCACGTTTTTGTCTGACTCTGTCTGATATTCAGTTATCCAATTATTGTACACCAAACTCGTAACATTTTTCCTGACTTATCTTATCCCACCGAATGCTACCCCATTAAACAACATTCTTAATGTTTTAATGATTAATTCACACCTACTTAATCTCAAGACACGTCTTTCCCACAGGCAAAATTTGACCAGGCCTGATCCAAGTCTCCCATGTCTTACAAATACTTTCCCAAGACCCACAGCCGTCTCCAAATCGAATTCAATTAATAATTAAAAAAATAAAATCAATTCAAAATATTCAAAAATTTCAAAAGCTGAATGGCATCAGTAAGTATTCCCAAATGTTCATCTATCAATCTTTTAATAATATTTTAATATTGGCACAGTTTGGATTTGTTTTCACATTTTTCAAAAGGAAAACATGTTTGTAAGTTTGCACAAAACAAACCAAAACAGCTTCAAATAAGGAAGACGCGTGTGAAAGATATTTTTGTCAATGAAATGCAATCAAATAATATTGGAACAAGTCGAAATGTTACAACACGTTATCTAAAAGATATACATGGTCAGGTAGGGGAACACTAGTTGGTGTGTAATTAAGGGCTGACATTGACATATCACACACAGTCTTTCTAATTATAAATTCCATTTGGTGTGTATTTCTGAGCGGAGACATGTCGCGGAGACGAAACGCTTTTCTCTGTCTGATTATTTTCATGAGTTCTTCGTACTTCGTGGTGTTCCTAATTCTGAACTTGGTAAGGGCACTTTTAGTCTGCAGCTTTGGGGGCAAAGAATGAAGACTTGGGGGATTATATTTAAGGCAGAAGTCAGGAGGAACCCTCACAGCCGTAGGGAAGTTCAGGAGGCGATGTATGGGGGACTCAACTTGGGCCCTGAAGTCCCTCAAATGGCGTGCAGACTCCCGAGACTGAACCCTTGGGGCGAGTCGATTCGACATCTGGTCTCGCACAAAATCGACACCCCGAATTGCACTGAGTTCTACCCGGAGGTGTTCCGGCAGACTATGGAGAATTCGTTGGTCCGTGTTGAGGGAAGTGGGAATTGGAAGGACTGCTGCTACAGGGTCGTCGGCAGGAACGTCACTTTCACTTCTCTTAGCGACGTCCTCCCTCTGTACGATGCACGACAACTTATCCGCATGTACTAAAGACTTCCAGCACTGCTTGTGTGTTGCAGGGTGTCCGAGAGTGACGAGTGTCACCCCCTGACGAATGACGTGACGCGGATTCCCCCTGCACACGAGTTCATCGGCGTCCACTGCACAATCCCCTCCCAACTGGAGACGAGGCTTCCTCCGGAGCTCCGGAGCAGAGTCTCCACTTCCCACAGAATGATCGTCGACTCTTTTGCCTTCGTCCCCTTAAAACCCTCCGTCGAAGACAGGGTCGCCGTTCTCCAGAGGAACTTTCCTCAGATCCACCCTGAGGAGCAGATGAACGTAGTCATCCTCGTCCTGGACTCCGTTTCCCACATGAGTCTCAAGCGGACAATGCCCCGCGTGGTCGACTACGTCACTGGAAACCTCTCCGCTGTCGCCATGAACGGCTACGTCAGAGTCGGAGGTACGTCAACTTTCTTATTGCAAGTTACCCCAGTCGTTTCCTTAAGTTCTGTTTCCACGTGCAGAGAACACGATCTCCAATGCTGCGCCTCTTCTGATGAACATGTCGCTTGACGAAATGAATGAAAAGTGTCTCAAGCATCGCCACGTCGACGCGTGTCCCATCATCTGGAAAGACTTTGCCGTCCACGGCTACCGAACGTCAATGTTCTGCGATTGGCCTGGACGAGACATCTTCACTTACAAGTGGTCGGTGGTCGACCATCCGTCGACAGACTACTACGCCCTCCCCTTCTTCGCCTACGCCCACACACACACACCCTCCCACTTCCTCCTCAGGTGTCCCCTCTGCATCGGGCCAAGACTCCCCATCGAAGCCACTCTCCACTACACGCGAAATATGGCCGCGACTTTCGGCCAGTCTCGGAGGTACTTCCACGTGGCCTGGTCTTCTGTCCTCAGCCACGAGTCCGTCGTCACTCCCACTTTAGCAGAGTCGAGTGTCCTGGAGACTCTCCAGTGGTTCCAGGAAGAGGGACACCTCAACAAGACTCTCTTCCTATTGGCCAGTGACCACGGACCTCGAATCAAGACACGAGGACTCGTCGACTTTAGTCAGGGGAAGGTCGAAGGGAACATGCCCTTCTTGTATCTCATCCTGCCCCAGTGGTTCCATCATAAGTTCCCTAGGGCTCACAGAAACCTCGTCGCCAATGTCGACCGACTGACGACTCATTTCGACACTTATGCGACTCTCCAGGACATCCTCCATCTGACGGTGGACGACAACCTCTTGGAACAACGAGAGGTTGTGTTGAAGACGTCGCCAATTCCTCAGCGCGGCATCAGCCTCTTCCTTCCAATCCCCACGGAAAGATCGTGCGAATCTGCTCACATTCCGGAACCCTTTTGCGCCTGTCAACGGGAAGTTCCTGTCGACAAAACGTCTTCGGCGGTTGAAAAAGCAGCTGCAGCTGCTGTGAAGGAATTAAATCGACTTCTCCAGAACGACACCGAATGTGCCGTGTTGACGTTAAAGGAAGTCACAAGCGCCTCTCAAGACGCTTCTGCTTTCGCCCCGACCTTTCGATTCAACCCAAAGGACCAACTCATCCACGTCGAATTCTCAACGTCTCCTGGAAACGCGTCTTTCCGCGCGACGATGACCCAATCCGTTTCCAAAAACTTCGATTGGGTTCTGTCAAGCGCTCTCTCCCGAACAAACGCTTATGGCGATGAAACGAACTGTGTTTCAAATCAGTCGAAGAAAATGTATTGTTTCTGTACCGATTCCCTGTGATTAAACATTCATAACGCAGAACCAACGCTTCTCCTTCCTCCGAAGCCTCGTTCATGATATTTCGCTTGTTTTGCATGTCTCATCCTTTCATCTTTCTGAATGTGAGGTGATTTCTGGAATGCCAACCTCAGCTCGTGAACAAATATTTTGTCCCATTGTCACCCGAGGTTCACTCTCACCTGCAAAAAAAGGGTTTGCAAATTAAATGACAACTAATATCAAAAAGAGATAACAACTAACAACAGTTTCTTCCAAACGGGGAACAACAATTTACTCTCGTAAGATTGTCATAGTATGAACAATATTGAAACAATTGGTGGATGTCAACCATTCAATGTCATCCATTGTTACAATATTAGTCACGTGGGGTAATTATTTGGAACAGTTTCTCATTAAATCTCTTTCCCTTTCTGTTCATTGGTTCCTGGAAAGAAAATCTGCGTCTCACGAACTTCTCAGGACAAAATGTTCCTCCCAAGAACCAAAGTTATCCGATGGGCTTCTCTCCTTTGCGTCGTCTACTTTGTCTCTCTCCTTCCGTATTTGGTACGGTCGAAGTCGACAATTCAGTCGAAACATATTCTAATGACAGCTTTACTGTTACAGTATCAAGATGCAAAACACACAGACATCGAAGCAGTTCCTGTGCAGGACTCTCATGCAGAACCCCACTTCCCCTCTTTGGAACCCGAGGACCTTCACATGGCATGCAAATTCCCTCAACTTGACCCCTTTGACCAGTCCCTTCGTGAATTCACCTCGATGTCCGTTAAGCCCGTCAAATGCACAGAATTCATCCCCCAAGTATTTCGACAGGTCGACAACACTCTCGTCCGTGTCCAGGGAACTTCCGAGTGGAAGGACTGCTGCTACAAAGTCGTCGGCAAAACCGTCTCCATTCCTAAAAACCCGTACCAGCCGCCTATGTAAGAAACTCTGTCCATTTCCAGGAACTTCTTACTTCCAATTTAATTTTGTTCCAGAGTTTCCGAGAGCGACGAGTGTCACCAACTGATGAATGACGTTACGTCAATTCCTCCTTTCCACGAGTTCATCGGCGTCTACTGCACACTCCCCTCCCACATCGATACAAACAGTCTTGCTCCACGTCTCCAAAAGAAAATCTCCACTTCCCGTCGAACAATTGTCGACGCTTTCGCCTTTACTCCCCTAAAACCCCCCGTCGAAGACCGAGTCGCCGTTCTCCAGAAGAACTTCCCCCAAATCCTCCTGCAGGAACAAATGAACGTCATAATCCTCGGCCTGGACTCCATGTCCCACATGAACTTCAAACGGACGATGCCCAGAGTCCTCGACTTCATTTCCAGAAACCTCTCAGCAGTCGCCTTAAACGGCTTCGTCAGAGTCGGAGGTACTTAAATAAAAATCTCAATCCTCCCCGTCGACAAGTCTTTTGTGCATTCCAGAAAACACGTTCGCCAATTCAGCAGCCCTTCTGGTCAACATGACTGAAGCAGAAATGTCCTCAACATGCAACAAAGTCGGCAAGCACGGATACACAGACACGTGTCCAATCATCTGGAAGGACTTTGCAGCTCACGGGTACCGAACGTCGACAGCACAGGAGTCGAATTCCAGGGAAATATTTTCCTTCGAGGAGTCGATCGTCGACCATCCCCCCGTCGACTACCACCTCCACCCCCTCATGGCTTATCGAAGCATCAGAAGCAGCTCAGCCCACTTCTGCCTCGGCTCGCGTCTTCTGGTGGACGTCGTCCTGCAGCACATCCGGAGCATTGCAGCGTCCCTGGGGAAGATGAAACGGTTCTTCCAGTTGGCGTGGTCGGACTCCCTCACTCACGACTTCCTCGTGCAGCCGACTGTGGCGGAGGAGAGTCTCCTCCAGACGCTCCAGTGGCTCCACGAAGAAGGACATCTCAACAGGACTCTCTTCCTGTTGGCCAGTGACCACGGACCTCGCGCTAATATGGGGAAGGTCATCTACACGAGTCAGGGGAAGGTCGAGGGAAACATGCCCCTCATGTATCTCATCCTTCCCCCGTGGTTCCCACACATGTTCCCTAGGGCTCATAGAAACCTCGTCACCAATGTCGACCGACTGACGACACATTTCGACGTTTATGCGACTCTCCAGGACATTCTCCACCTGAGGATGGGCAACGAACTGCTGGAACAACGGGAAGTCGAATTGAAGACATCGCCAACTTCTCCGCGCGGAATCAGCCTCTTCCTCCCGATACCCACGGAAAGAACGTGCGAATCTGCTCGTATCTCTCTTCCCTACTGTGCATGTCGAAGGAAAGTCGAAGTCGACAAAACGTCTTCGGCAGTTCAAGAAGCAGCTGTGGCAGCAGTTGAGGAAATGAACAGAATACTCCGGAATAACAAGCAATGTGAAATACTCAAGCTGAAGGAAATCATCAGCTCCACTCGAGACATTCCTTCTTACTCCAAGGCGAATGAAATTGTCGAAATAGACTTGGTGACTTCCCCAGGAAACGCCACTTTTCAAGCAGTAATGACTCGCGACGGACAAACGAATTCCAACTGGACTTCTTCAGGAATCATCTCACGAACAAACTTGTTCAAAGGCCAAAGTGAATGCGTGTCGCCTGTCTT
>JAQIWV010000146.1:0-12498 GCA_034696705.1 Isotomurus plumosus
GTTGATATTCTCATGTTCAGTGCTCTCCAGGCAAAACTCTTCTCGCGTTCACTAATTCAGCTATTTTTTGTTTCAATGATAATATTCTTTCCTCGTGTAATAATTCTATTCCTGACTTGAGAGAAAAACAATGTTTCTCGCATTCTAAAGTAATTCCACGATGTGAAGGAATTCAGATAAATAAATCAAACACTCTTGGAAGTTTCTTTTATGACAGCTCTTTTGAAACGATATTCATTGACTATGAGAGCGTCTTGCTTGAGATTTTATTCGTCCATGTCAATCATGTTTTCTCAGGTACATCAGTACATGCAAATTCCTTGTGTGACATATGCAGACGATGATGCATGCTTTCCTGGCTGCTAATGTGAGTATGGTTGAATGAAGTAATACATCTTCGTTATTCAGCAGAAGTTTAGACAGTTGGGAGACCCATATTTTGTCCTAGTATCTACTTTAACCGTTATGTCTTCTTTTAATCAATTCTATTCTGAATTCTACACAAGGTAATAAGTATACTGTTTATGCAGATTAACAAATAGTTCCCAGAAATTCTACAGATTCATAACAAGATCAGGAACGTGAACGTGTCCAAACTTCAATCTTCGAATAAAAACATGCACACTTAGTTTAACTCGTTCACTCGTGAGTTAAGTGTCGTCTTGAGTTTTATTCACAAAATTTTAATTTTGTTTGAGCATTCAAGCACAAACAACAAGGATAATCTGACACTTGTATATTTTTTTCTAAAAAGTTTAAAACTTTGGCTTCATGAAAAATTTGCATTGATGTTGGGTAATGTATCCATAAGCAATCCTCGGACAAGAAGCATGGAGTACATATTGGGATTGGGATATTGGGAATTTTCAACAACCGACATCCGAGGGTAACTTGAGATTTAATGTAGTTTTTCTCGTAGTATCTGCACCCCGAATCGTAAATTTATTCACTATCATATTGAGAAGTACATCCGCGTGTTCTTGTAGTCTTACATAGTATTCCTAATGCCATGCATCCATTGCACTGCTTTATATATTAGTTTATATTTGAAAAGGTTCTTCTCTGAGAGTTGCGCAAAGTTTTTCGAATGGAAAATGAGTTTTGTTCAGTTCTAAGTCACATTTGAATTTCAGATCCTACGATGTCTAGGACACACTTGACACTCAGACCTTAGAATATTTCAGATTCAAGTGTCCAAATCTCTTCTAACATCGCTTAAATAGCCAGTAAGTGTTACGTAATTCCACCGATTGCTATAATAGTCCTTAAAGCAAATAATGTATGGTGTTAAGGAATGATTTCATTTGAAGAAGATTCGATTCTTAAGCAATAAGATTCCTCAAGGCTTCAAAGTTACTAAGGGAAAGACCAATATGCTTCGTAGACTACTTAGCAAGACCTTTGAATCTTCTTGACACATGGAAAACTTTGTACAAATTATGCTTTTTGACTTCGAATGAAGTCATAGTACAATGTCAACCTGATGAATTAAATAACTTCAAAGAAAAATAATAATTTAAACTTACCAACATCATTTCCAGGAAATCCTACTAATCAACTTGTAAATATGACAGTGACATCAACTGAAGAATCCACACTCGTATTAATCTTAAATGTTAATTCTAGTATTTGAATATTTGAAAGGTTATCATTGACATGTATAGAATAGTCACTATTGCCTAAATATATATTTTTTAAATTAAGTCACTTTGTAATCCCTTCATAAGCACCAGAGAAGACTTGAGTTAGGTTATTAATGGGGCAACTTGAGTTTCGAGGAAAGTCTGTGAATAGCACTGAAGTATTATTAGGTGCAGAATCAACTTCCGTGGCTTAGTGGTCGGAAGCGATGTCCAGAAGTGTGCGTACGTAATAGTTAGTGATTTGAGAATGAGATGAGGGTGAGAAAATCTTCTCGAGGAAGGGGTAAGTTGTTCTCTGACTGAGATGTCTAGGAGTACAGTAGTTGCAGTTAGTGGTAGTCAGTAGCTTTGTAGTGATGAAGCCAGTGAATGACAGACTCTTCAGCTACTTTACCTCTAGACAATCTCACCAACTTGTTGAGAAACACATTAGATAGGTACATAGGAAGCCGTACTCTCACTAAACGTGATTTTACGCTAATACTTTATTGCTGTTGGTCTAGTTGGTAATGTTATGTCAAACGAACTATCTTTACATATTGGTCAATCTTTTGCTACTGGAAGACCTTCATATTGGTTGGACAAATAATGTTGAATATGAATGGCACTTTAATGGTCGCAGATTGTTACATATGTAATCAAATGCCAAATCTTGGAGCGAATTAGCTTGAATTGACTTTCCATGAATGTGTTTGTAGCAGATCATATTTTCACTTGGCTTGTGTTTCTTAGTAAGTGTTGATTGTTTTTCTTTCACAGTTTTTAAGTTTATAAAAGAGCAACATATGAAAGTCGCATAAAGAGGAAACTAAGATTTCCTGATTGAACAAACACTTTTAAGAATTCCAGTAAAATTTGTTATTCATTAGCCATTCGGTAATCTGGACCTTGTGTGTTTACAGAGCAACCCTTTTTAGTTACCTTCATCAGGCTGTTGCTTATTGGTTTGCAATTCATTGTGAAAAATGGACATCTTTTTTCTCATGAAGCCTTTCTTTTGTGATTTTTCATAGAAAACTATTGTACCAGAGTTCGTTGTTTTCTTTATGTTACGTTAGCTTACATTATGCATAAAGCTGGGGTTCTTTTTCTGTTATTTCCCCTCAAAACTTAATTCTCATCCCAGCCCTTTTTCACACATGGTGCAAATGAGAAGATTTTCAACCATTTTTTGTACAACAATAAGTGTAGTCTCGAAAGCGCAAACAATTTGTTGCTTACCCTGCTATTGACCTACATTGTTGTAACACCCGGCTACTATTTTTCAGATGTAACGATGGTTAACTGAACTCCTGGTTTCTCGCTTAATCATTAGTGATCATAACCAATCAATTCTCAAAAAGACAATTTAAAAAAATGGTTGCTCAATTGAGTTTATCGTAATTTTATAGGGTAAAAGTTCAACGCAGAACTTTGCTCATTTGAGCAGCCCATTTATTTTAATCAAAAGACGTTTTTTACTTCGCTGGTGTTCGGTCAATTGTTAAAAAGCAAAATAATTTTAGCATATTTGGAAGTAAAGCAATTAAAGACGAGGAAGTATAAAGTATCACATACACCGTTAAACCAATCTCATGGGACAGGTAAGTTTCCCAGGAAGCAGAAATATATTTGAATTCACCTGTTTAAAAGATCGTATTTCCGCATTTTTAACAAAAGAAACATTCTAAAAATACTCATCTTGTGTATGAGTAGTATGAAGGGTTAAGCTAAGTTCGGATTCCCACGAATTATGAACTTAATAAGACTGCTACTTGATCCATCCGTTTTTGTGTCATTCTTTCCTGGGTAGTGGTGATACACACAATTATAACGGTTCCGAAGGTCTTTTACCATGTTCCATGTAATAATAATACACAAAAAGATCTCCACATCGCTTGTGGAAAGGATTGAAAATATCTTGTTTTGTGCAAGGGTAGATTTAGGAGCTAGCTATTTGTGAAATGTGGAAAAGGATTGTTAGTCACAGACCTTGGACTTGAACGTCATAAACAACCCTTAAAAGATGACCTAACTCGTCTATGTCCCTCGTATTATTCCTAACAAATGAATTCTAGCTGTAAAGCACAAAACCTATTATTCCAAAAAGGAAACCTCTCAAGAGGTACCATCCAAAATTATCATCAATCTTGATTTTTACTGAAATCCAGTGTACAAAGAGAGACACAAAAACAGACACATGTAGGCCACCGCAGGGTGAGGAAACAGTTCGAAATACATAATGTGATGTAAGAGAAAGGTTTATTTTTCAAAATTCTGTAATGTTTTTAGACTATTCGAATTATGAGTAAGTTGAAAATAGATATTACGTAACGCTTGATGTATGCTATAAATATTACTGGTCCTCGGCTTCATCTTATGAAACTCTGAAACTGTTAGTAATAAAATCTTGTTTCACAATAAACAAAGTTATAGAAGACTCAGTTGTCGAATTAACATATTTGAACTTGTGAAAAAACTGGACTAGAATTCAAGTTCTGTAGCATAAAATACCCATAAGAAGTGTTCACATCATCAGCAGCACAAATCCGCATAAATATAAATAGTAGTAGAACAATAAATTCTACTAGTTTGTAATGACCATTCATGCATACCCAGATCAACAACAAGTAAAATTAAATCAGGATACGAGAGATATATACTGTTGATCCATTAAGCTGGTAGCGAGTGTGTTATGTATTGTGTGATGTAAAGTTTCTTTTTATCAGTTGACTACCGAAAGAACTTGAATAGGGATTACAGGTTGGATCAGATTAAAAGTTCTTGTTTCT
Organism: Isotomurus plumosus; assembly: GCA_034696705.1. Classification (NCBI taxonomy): domain Eukaryota; kingdom Metazoa; phylum Arthropoda; class Collembola; order Entomobryomorpha; family Isotomidae; genus Isotomurus; species Isotomurus plumosus. The sequence continues at coordinate 4,415 of JAQIWV010000146.1, forward strand.
CAATCTCTAGAGATACAAAATATGAACAACAAAAGAAATTTAGTAATATTTTTCTAAAAATCCTAAAATACCCATGAAGTAATTATGAAATGATCTTAAAATAGAAGTTTGATTTTTCAAGGACGCGAGATCCGTTTGTACATTGCGTATTGAAGTCATTGCTCCCTCTGGAAGTTAAAGGTTATCTCTTGATTTGTTGAACAAAGTCGTAAACGAAGAATACTTGTTCACAGCAAGTGCTATAGTTTGTATGAGGTGATGATTACGAGAAGAGCACAAAGGATTGAAGGTCGTGGTAAGAAGCAGTTACACACAGAAAGGGTCACTTCGACAAGCCCCGTTGTAAGCCACTTTAGAACACTTGAAGAAATTTCAAGGATAGGGTAATGGCATGCTCAAGGCTCTTGCGAAACACTCGTCATCCCGTGTGGCATTCTATTTCTAAAAGAACCCTTCTCCCTTATCTTCCAGATATTTCCAGCAGCCTCGTCATTGTCCACAGACCAATAAAGGCCAAAAGGCACCTCTCTCTCTCATTCATTGTGTTTGGTGATGCCACATTATGCAATGCTACGGAGTCAGATGAATAGGCAAATCTTCCTGTTCCTAAGTAAAAATCTCTCAAAGGGTTTTTCTCCTCTTTTGTAATCCTCTGGTACCGTAATCTATTGAGAATATATTGGGGGTTGTTGCTTTACCCATTCTGTGGGCCTAACTTGATTATATTGTTCTTCGTCATCCCATCACACTGTACAATTCATCTCAAACATGATCACGATAGCATCGTAGTAAAAACATAGTTGGCAGATAATTATCTCGTTTTGCATGAGTGTCGCAAATTAAGCTGCTTTTGTACCAGGGGAATCCGCGACACACCAAATCCTCATTAATCTTCACTTCTTCTAAGTATTTGTTAGTTTTGGCTGTGAAGAGAGATAAATATTTTAACTAAGTCTAAGGAGAGAATTAAGGTACTATGAACTTGTGATTCAAACGAATGCAAAGTGAATTCAAACAACTGGTTTCCATATAATTGGAATATTCTTTTTCACAATTTAAACTTTATAGTTTATACCTTTATGCACAACGATTAACGTTTTGCAGCATAAAATTATATCGTAGTGAATAACATACCATTCTACTAGGTAGACTGGTGGACTAGAGTAATTAAAAATAATAAGGATAGATTGATTTCTTACCTATAGTTAAGGTAATCGTTACCGCGCTTCCATATGTAATCTTGATGGCGTTTGTTAAAGATGTATTATAGCTGCGTCTAATTACTTTTATAAACGCAGTGAGGATGGTATTACTTACTGGTATCAATGAAGTTGCGTTGATCGCTGAGATAGTTTATCCTGTTTGGAATTTTTGATTAAGTTTAAAACAAGAGAGAGAAAGATATTGTGGACAAGTGGAGTGAGGGAAGAGATGCTGCTAGCTCATGTGTCGCCAAATAGTTGACATAACAAACAATCTCGCATATAAATCTCACATTCCTTCCGTCAGAGAGTAGGTGGAATTAAGGAACCGAGAGGAAGGAGGAAGGAAAGGCTATTTCTCATTTTGTGATGGAGAGCAAGAAATGAGAACGCTGAACATCACTTATTTTAGAGAACTGTCAGTATGAGCAAAAACTCATACCTGAGGATTAATGTTTAATAAAAAAGACTTCTCTTAAGTGTGAGTACTTAAGTTCCCAGTAAAGGAAGCGCAAGAGATGGTAGGAAAATGATGACTAGTTCAAGTGAGACGACGACGAGCTAAAGAATAGCTCAGGGGCTTAGAACTTAAGTTGGATGATGTGTAATATAGCCGAGTTTATTCCGAGGCGCAAATTTCACAAAGATTTTAATTACCCACTGCGTCAGATTTTGAGTTCCCATGTGCTCAAAACCCATAATTTATTGTTTCTTCTTAGTTGCCACTCAAGCAGCAGGACATACTCAAAACGTAACAAATGCTATCTTAGAGTATCACCCGCTTCGAATTTTGATTACAGTTCATCCAATTTAATATCTTGTAAGTCTACGAGTAATTACCCCAAAGATCTGAATATGATTCTTATAATCCACCACATTTCTTGGCCAATACTCTTTCCGCACTTTTTTCTCACTCTTACAACTGACCAGTAAACGCCTTTTGGATGTCCATTAATTTGTTACAAGACTGCAGCTTCTAGCCAAATTTTCGCATACAAGGAAATCTTTCCTATAAACAGAATAACTTGGGCAATTCCCTTCAACGCAATTATCTCTACATGTCCCTTGAGCGTTTCAGACTGACGGTCGCCGGCATAATGACGGTCCTGTGAATAACTTTACTCTTTCTTATATATATATGGTGCATTGATGATTTGTTTCCTAAAAAATGCAATAACATTCTTGTATACATTAGTGTAAAAGTTTTAAGCAACTAAACCTGGTCCTCGGCCCATTACCAAAACTGTTTCTATTTACGTACCACGTGGATTCTGAATATTTTATAATACCCATTATCTCCGAAAATAAGTTTTTACTGTCTTCAAAAGTCGCTCGATACAATCTTCCATAAATAGTTGCAGTAGTAAGTAATATTTAAAACTAGAAAAAGGAAACAAGTGTTGATCGTAATGTTAGTAATTCACCGTCCTATATATGATTACTTCTTGATTTGAGATCATTTTTTAAACCCTGCATCATGTACGATAGTTACCGATTAGCCATGACTGTATACCACACATAATGATGAATGATAACATTTTGCCTCGTGATAAATAATATGGTTCAATATTAGATCAGATTAAAATGTTAAGCATGTTTTACTGGCATATTGAAGACATGAGTGTTCAGAACGTAAATAATTTTAATGAAATGCACGTAAATTATGTTCCCTCAACAATTTGTAGAAGGCATACATTCCCATCTTGACTGCCAGTTAGTGAAAGACAGATTGAGTACTGAAAGCTTTCAGAGATTGAGGATGGAATTAAAAATATAATATTCTTCTCAAATATCCTAGTGAAGTTATTGGATAATCAGAGTTATCATTTCAGAAGTAAATATAAAAAAATGTTAATCCTTACGGTGCCACTTGGTTTGACCAGTTCACCTGTGTTGACCAAAACAATCGTACCAAATTATCAACTCTTTGCTTACTTCCGCTAGTTGGGTTTAAATATGATTCTAATATGAATGTTCTCACTGGTCAATGTGGTGTACTGTATGCAAAGGTAGGAAGAAGGACTACCTGCTTGTTCTTATTGAGAACATTATTATTACTCCTATCACACCTTCGTGTTCATGTTGCACACATTCAATTGAAACCTGTACTTAAAGATCACAATCCCATGGACTCCCTTAAAGTGCTGGCATTTTTGCTGCCTCCACGAACGATGAAGGCAACTACTTAGTATTAACATTTTTATTGCAATTAAAAATACCCACTAGGAACCTCTAACATGAGGGATGCAAAAATGCCTCGACAAGGATAAGAAGGAAGAGGGAACAGGATGGTGTGCTGAACTTCTTTCTCAGACCAATTATAGTCATTAATATTATCATTATAATGAATATTGTTAGGAATTTGGGGTTACTTTTGCACTATAACCCACAGAAGATCACAGTACCGTCCGAACTTCAGTCCATTCAAGTTAATAATCCATTTCCCTGAATTATTGTTACTGAATAAGAAACAATTGTATTATTATGCAGGATGAGAATTTTTGTCGCTTACAGCTTAGATTTCATGCAAACTCGGATTAGAAAAGTAGCCCCGTTGGATTGTGAAGGTGGTGCACGTAGGTCGAAGTCCAAGTGGTCGCTAGACGCCTTATTATTGCTAAGTTGAGCTTAGAATCTGAACATATTATTCTATAGCTGATGATGGATGAGATGATGAGGAGCAGCTACAACTGCATACTATTATTACGTACTATTATGATTCGAACATTTGACATGAATAGACTTAACATGCAATGAATGTTTGGTGGAACTGTTAAATTAATTGCAATCCTTTTGCTTCCTTTTTCTCCTAATCGTATCACGTAGTCATACGAGGTACTGCAATCATCAAAAGTAGTAAATACTTTGGGGATTGAGGAATTAAGGTGGCCGTGGTGGTGTGCAGTGGTTCATTCGTGGTGAAGATGCATAAAATAAGATTGTAACTCTACCTATTCATCTGAAGGAACAAAAAGTTGCTTGAATTGTAGTTTGGCTGACGTTGTTTAAAGGCTAGTTAATTGAACTTGGTCTCCAAAATGTGTATTCTCCTGAGCGAGTGAGTAATCGTGTGTTGATGATGTTCAATGTAAGACCCTCATTTTTGGACCCATGTGAGTTACAGGGTCAATGCCCATCTGCATTGCACATTCGAATAAATTATGAGATTATATTGTTATTATGGTCAAGCTAAATAACAATCATGCAACAATTTACCTCTAAACAATAATAGACACTCACAAAAACTTTGTTTCTCACCTACAACCCAAATTTCGGCTGAGGCTTCCGAGAATTAAATTTCAGAATTCACCGAGGGACCCGATTACAAACCGATACAACATTATTCAGGAATCAGGAATTCGATCATAAATAGAACTTCATCCTTTCCAATGTTCATATTCCTAGAAATTGCAGTGATTTCTTTCTAAAAATTGCATCTAATTTTTACTCTGACAATTGAACCAAAAGGTTTCAAAGTCTAACTGAGTACATGGAGAGTGGATAACTCGCTAAGATGAGAGTAATTTGTAAGAGTTTAAAAAAATTACGTAATTTTGATAAACAAGTATTAATAGATTTCATAAACGGCACAATCCCTAAACAAGTGTCAGATCAAATCTTGGGGAGAAAGAATAAAGACCAGGAAGCTTACTAAGAGAGAGAGACTTGTTCAATCTGACCATCTCATAATTTTGTTTAGTAACTGAATGCATGACGGTGAGAGTAATTGAAAGGCATTACACCATGAAACATATTGTGATCATGAAGATGAGTAACTCAATTGAGGAAAAAGCGGAGATAAATCGATTAGAAATTTACAATGGATGATAATTATCCTGTGTTCATTGAAGGCAGACATGTTAACTAATTTTTCAGAGTTTTTGTGACTTTCCTGCATTATTTCTATTAGAAGGATTTGATGAGTAAGGAACTAATGGTAGAGATCATCGCAGAAAGAATGTGTGATGAAGTCTCTCAAGCTTTTGTAAGTCTGAACACATAGTACCGTTCTAAATCATTGTGCAATAAGTCTTTAAAATCTTAGGTTTTTGTATGAGGCAAAAAGATATAATTGGTCGTGTTGTTGATGAATAGATTTGGTAAGAGAGCAAAAAGACACACACACATCCCCAGAGGGCGATCTGAGAGAAGAGTAATACTAATAGCACAATATGACAGGCCATTTGAGATAATCAAAGAAAGGATTTATTTATGACGAGTCGTCGGTGGATCTCATGACAAGGAGTGACAGTATGAGGTCGTTGTCTCTGTTTGTCTAAAGATGACTGCTAAGGGAGCTTCGAATAGACGATCCCTTGATCCACAGCCTCCCTGTGGATCTCTCACCACACACAGTATCAATCAAATCCCGATGTTTTTTTATACTAATGTCATCTCTCACCAATATCCGCCTTCCTCCCCAGGCTCTTTCATATTACTGTCTCACTAAATAGTGCACCTGTAAACGTTTCAAATTAAAATATTTTTATTCATTACATTAATTATCATTTAATAGCCCCTTCAAGGATATGCGTTTATGTGCAAGTACTTTTGATTCAAATTCTCACTTCTCCAATTGACACCTTTAAAGACTGAACAACGTGCGTAGGACCAAAGCAAAGTTGGATGAAACCCAGACTTCATTCATATGTAAGTTTTGGGTCAACATGTAGGTTATTAATTTAATAAAGTGAACCTGTTAGAAACACAGCAGATCACGCACATCGATATACGGTGCTAAATGGTAATGTCTTCGATGGTCTTTTGGTTTGCCAGTTGAAATTTTCAATAAGTGGTGCAATAAAATTTTTATTCATCGTATATATCCACCACAGGTTTTAAATGAGTGTTGGTGTATATGCTATGGGTAAATATTTACAAGAGTAATATTTAATTAGTAAAGAATATATATGGTTAGAGAATAAATACATGCGCCACTAAAGATCAAACCAGATCTCCCGTATGATAATTTTTTACAAACGCACACAGGACATCGATAATTTGAGCTCCGTGATCATTTAGATTTGCAAGAGGTCATATCGGATTTCTCACTTTGTCATCGTTCGTAGCGAGTTAATATATTCAAGAGACTTCCTCGTGGACAGTTGAACATGGAATGTGCGTATGTTTATACATCACAAATCAAAGATGAATGCGTTTTCTCATCAGATTTAAAGACAGAATAGGAAACGATCAGTAAAATCTACTTTAAAACCTGATTGCATCGCTACAGGAAGAAACTAGTTGTGAGTGATCTCAGCTATTCTCTTTCGCAGTGTGGTGAATTTTGTTAACATCTCCTTCCCTACGTGGGAGTGTCTGGGTTGACTTTACAATCTGCATTTTATATGTTGCATCTTATTGTACTTTATTCTTCCTCGAAAGTCAGGAATTCCTCTGTGCTTGAACTACGCATTCAACTCTCTACTTAGGTTACGCATGTTTTATGTATTTTATAGGGAATTTTGCGCCAACGCCGCAGATAGATTAACTCAAGTCTCACACTATAACCAATCAGGCTAAAAATACTTAAATATAATGAAATTAAGATCTACCATTGCTTGATATTCAGCACGTTACTTCGCATAAAAATTCGACTAGCTGGTAATCGCTTTCAGCTATATATGCCGTGCCTCATCAGGTCAAGCAATTAAGGGATATGCAACTCCCATTAAGCCCAAAAAATAAATAAAGTTGGGAGGATAAGATAAATCGATATTATAGTTGGTAGAACTTTTGATTTGCTAAAACACTATCATTTATACTGCGTTATAGGCTTTGGAACCCTTTACTGTTGATTTCTGCGAAGCTGCAACAATCGTACGATTTTGAATCTACGCAATGGTCAAGATAACTCTGCTTGTTTTGCAGCAGGTACCTCATTGAATTAGGAACTGTGAGATGTTCTCATGAACTTGATATATGATTGGTAACATGAAAATAATGCAATGAGAATGAGGTAGCCGCCACAGCAGTTAGTGATGTATATACATTCACTAAAAATTCTACTTTTGCTGCTCACCTGCAGGTCTACTGTGTTTCTCAGATGATCTTTAAACTCACTGTCTTAATGTGTCTGTGCATACGGATGCAGGACAAGAATTTGGACTAGAATGTTGAATCTTGTGTATGATGAATTCATAAGGGAATATACACGGTTTATGCAATTTGTTAACAATTAAATAAGAAAGTGTATATTGTGTTTGTATTATCACTTCAGTTGTGATGCTGCTGAACAGGAATTTGTTCAGATAAATGCTGTCAAGTAAACATCCTCAGGGAGTTTCATGAGAGATACCATTATTAGTCACTAATTGTTATTCGCACTGTGTGTGATTAATACAATATACGTCTACTTATAGAACTCTTGCGCAGCGAAAACATCATTGAGAAACAGGATTTGTTCGAGCACTACCTTTTTCTACTTTGTAAGTTATGACGGGAATTAGCTCTAACGAAAACAGCAAACTGAAAAAGCAAATTCGTAACATGAGCGAGGAGTTTAAAAACACCCATTAATTATTGTGCGTTGGACTACAACGTAAAATAATATTGTGGTGTATGACTTGGCAAAACAAGTCAACAAGGGTCAAACAAAAATACCTGTTTATAGTCTAGAGTTTATACTAAAGATATCTAATACCTAGAATGTTCTATATTTTAAATTCTCTATCATAAATTAATTATCTTAAGGTCTGACGTACTCTTATATCTTATTGGAAAACACCGCAAATTTAAAGCACTAATTAATTTCGATAAGAACTTCGATCGGAATGCGTGCAGTCTCATTCTTGTCTCATTTAGCGTGTACAAAAATTACAGTACAACACATTTCTTCAGTTTTTTACTTATTTTCCAAAGCAAAGTACGGAAGTAAATGAA
>JAQIWV010000147.1:0-12430 GCA_034696705.1 Isotomurus plumosus
TGCTAGTTTTGCATCGAATTTCAATCTGTTTCATAAATCCTGAATCACCCTTGGTATAATTGAAACATATAATTAAAATAGAATAAATTATTAAGGATCAACGTAAAAATATTAAAAATAATTAAAATAAAAATATCGAGAAGAAGATTAAAATTCTAAAAATAGGAAGTTGTATGTGGAGGGAAGGGGAGAGTGAGACTTGCGGGGAGAGCGCGGGAGGCCGCGTGTTTGAATTTTCATTCCTCATCACCTTCAGTCGCCACTCTCACTCCGCCGAGGACACTCAACCATTCTTCTTCTCCTTAATTAATCACTCCACGTGACCTTCTAATTAGTCAGTTGTATTCATTAAGTTCCCCTCACCTGCCCCCCAGTCTCATTAAGGGCATCAAGACAAAAGGGGAGGCTCCACCGCTTAAGCCAAGTGTCCACACAATGAGGTTTGTTTACATTGTTTACATTCAGTATTATTTAATTCCCAACTCACCTACCTTCCTCCCATTAAGTCCACTCACTCAAGGACAAGTGTCCTTACACGATTCTTTTGTACTTGTGTGCAGGAAGACACGAACCCACTCCTGATAACCTCACAGGGTGCTTATCTGATCTCTCACAGTGATAAGTGAGACATGGGCGATCTCACCCAGACCGAGGTGCAAGGTCACCAAGATCTCTTCCAGGATGAACAGGTAATCTCATCACCTTCCCTTAATTAAAACTCGTTCTCAAGGTCACCAGACTTAATGTATTGTTTGTGAAGATTCTGGAGCGAGTGGGGCGTCTGGGGGAGACGAAGACGAAGGACGGCGTTCCCCAATTCTCCGTCCACACGAACGACAACTCGGTCATCGAACTTTCGGCTATTTGGTCCAGTTTTCGGGGTCACTTGGACTCCAATCGCATTCGCAACGAGCCCAAAGTCCTAGAAACTCTCTTAAGGTACAGAATCCACTCAGAATTCGACTCAGCAGTTCCTAATCCCAACTTTATTTCCAGATACACCGCGTGGATTATTTTCGACGGTCGATTCACACAGAAGGTCGCTCCGTCGACCAAATCGCAGTTGGTGGAGACCTTCAGAAGCGTCGGGAGCATTAAGGACACGTCTTCTTCGTCCCTGGGACGAATCTGCGCCAGTCTCGTTCCTCTGAGTGAGTCTCCTTGGACTGAAAGTGTCTTCAGGGCTGCCACCTCTGAGGAGTCCCCCAAGGAAGGTCAGTGACCTTCCAATTCCCCAGTAACCTTAAAGATATGACCTCTTAATGAAAAAAGTTGTTTGTGTGCAGCTGGGGACGAGTTGTGGACGAGAGAGGGACGAGTTCTCCTCGAGACGAGAGTGGAGACGTTGGGGAGGATGAAGAGACTCCCGACCATCGACGTCATCGCCAGGATTCTCCGCATCTGCGCTGACAAAGGGAACGTCTGGGAATCTGACGTCCACGTCACGTCATCCGAAGATCTACGTCAGTTTGACGCGTTTGCTTACAGGAACTTGGAGGAATACTGCGACCTCCTGGAAACTGCCGTTCTCTTCTGGAAACACACAGACATCCACGTAAGCATCTGTTCTGTACAGGGTGACTCAGAGTCATCGCCTCATTGTAAGAACTCCCTGTTATTTGCAGTTCCTTGCGACACTCCCTGTACACGTCATCTTGAAGACGTTGAGAAGACTGACGTCCCCTCGTGCCACCCCCCCTCGACTTCTCCCGCGTCTGTGGGCGAAGGAGGACCCACGGCAACTCGCCCGCCAGTTCACCAACTCGTTCCTCCCAGCACTCCTCCGCAGGAAAGTCGACGCCGACTCGCTCACCGCCTTTTTCGACTTCTGGGTCGACGTGAACGTGGAGTCGTCGACTTCCCCGGAGGAACGGCTGAGTGAGGTGAAGTCACTGGTCGACCAGGAGTCGTTCGAGCCGCTGTTCTCCACCGACTGCCTCTACTCCCTCGCCTCCTTCCTCCGTCGGAAATTCGGCCCCAACAAAACAACCCGGGAACTGTTCGCCTCACTTTTCGTCCGCGCGTTGGTTGTCGACATCAACTGCATCGAAAAGTCCCGGACCGAAATTCCCCTCGACCCCCAAAAAGTGCGGAACTCGTGCGAAGCGCTGGCCACTCGGATTCTCCAGTTGTCCCAGTTCTTCGACGGATTCCCAGAGACTTCCCGCAACCTTCTCCTCACCTCCTTCTCCCTCAAACCCTCGCAGGACCTTTTCGACCAGCTGTTTCCCCCCACGGAAGCCCCCCTTCCCCCTAGTCCCCCGGAAGACTTGGATCTCCCCGAAGACCTGTGCAATGACCTCTTCACAGTCATCTTCAAGCCGCGATGGGCGGCTCTGGGGAGACAAATCAAGGGCGACGAACTGAAGAAGAACTGCGAGCAACTCCTCCAGAAAGACTTCAGCTGGTTGTCCACAGGACGTCAAAACGCGGAACTGAAGTACGTCAACGTCAACTACGACGACTACAAACACTTGCCGTCGAAATACGACCCCAACGACGACGGAATTGAAAAGGGATTCACTCTCTCGGGAAAGCGGAAGAAGAAGCAGCTCCTCCGGAAGCAACGGGAGACCCCCAAACCCCTTCCAAAGACAAACCCCCTTAAACCAATCAAAACCTCCAAACCTGTTTCCAAAAAGCTCCCTCGGAAGAACTGGGGTTCCTCCCGAGTCCCCCAAACCCTCAAAACCCCCAAGAAACCCCCCAAATTCACCCCGGAGAGCCCCAAACTCCCCGTGAAACCCGGGAGAAAACCGAAGCAGCCGGAAGTAGTTGACAAACTGTCGACAATAACGCAATACCTCCGCCAAACAGAAACAATCACAAAGTTCCTGGAAGCCACCGAATCGGGATTCCCCAAAAGTTCACTGACCTCCAAAGCAAAGAAACTAAAGGAACAATACAAACTCGCCTTCTGCTCAGAAGAAAAGTCGATCCCAGGTCATTCAACTATTCTTCCGTATCCAAACGCCTACAAGAACCGAGGACGGTCGACGTTTGTCGAAATCAGTCGACCGAAACCGACAGCCTACATCGCATCTCCAACTCCATTCCACCTGAAACTGCAAGGAGTAGGAAACTTCGACTTGGAATTTCGACTCAGTAAAACTCATCTCGGGAACCGAATACTCGACACCAAAAAACCCAGATTCAAAAAGGCCCAGTACGGAAAGCAACAGCGACGGGAGGAATTCTCACCTGCGCAGACAAGTTACGCGCGATGGTCGATCTGCGCACAAGACTTTGGAGAGTCAATAACCTCCTCAGAAGACAAAGCCACAGAGACATTAGAAGCTACGGAAACAGAAAAGCAAATGGTCCCCAAGGTCAACAAACTCTGTGACCTCGAGAACTGCCCTTTGAAACAACTCACCCGAGACTACAGAACCCTAAAGGAAAAGTACAACGACCTCTCCAACGAACCTGAAGAAGACTTTGACCTCTCCTGTCCCACTGCTTTGGAGTACATTGTCCCCTTCCCATCTGAGTCAACTGAGTCGACATCAATTGAGTCGACCGAGTCGACCAAACTGAGACGACTCCACATTGGCGACATGATTGAGTTCCGAACCCAACGGAGAGTGATTCGACTCCCTCCCGGCCCAAAACACCTCCAAGAAGCTGTAAAGCTGCGAATCATGATCGACGACGCAGTGCAGCGACTCCAGAAGAACCTGACACACGAGACTTTCAAGTACCCTGCTCTTCACGCAGACTCCAGCCAAGGTACCTGACACACACCCTTTCCACCACAGGTTACGTCATTTCACACACAACTTAAATATAAATAAATAATGTATTACAGGACCCTCCAACAAGCAAAGCAAAACAAGGAACACGAAAAGGAAGACTGCCGCAGACTCGTCAGCAGGTGACGACAAACAAGACGCACCTCACGTCAACGGGGAAGTCTCCATCAGTTCACGAGGACGCAGACGTACGTCAACTTACTTTAATCACACCTGTAAATAATTAATTAATTAAAAATAATTACAGGTAAGCTCCTCAGCCTGGATTTCTCGTCGGGCGTCGACCAACTGGAGGACGAAGAAGAAGAAGAAGAGAAGCCGAGGAAACCGAGGCGAACTTCCGGTGAGTCCCAAAAACTAATTAAAAATAATTAATTAATTGGGAGGTAATTAATTAATTTCAATTAATTTATTGATCAGCTGTAACCAAACGGAGCAGCGGAAAGGAGAAACCTGTGGACTCGTCCAATGAAAAGAGTTCCCGAAACACCTTGCCCCTTCCTGTACCCGACCCTGCCCCCCTTCTCATCCCCTCGTACATCGTCCCCAAAGGTATCTTATCAATAATAATCCCTTATCTGAGCTTATCTAATGCTGTGCTTATCTTGGCAGGAGTGAGTCCATTCGAAACCATTCTGCGGACAGTGACCCCCGAGGAGTTCAGCGAGGCCCTGGGAAACCGTAAGCACAAATAAAACATTCTCATCTCCTTCAATTTACTTAACTTGACCTGTGGTGACCTTGCAGTGTCCCTGGAGCCCCTTCCCCCCCTCACCCAGTCCCCCGTGAAGGCCAACTTCGGGGACGACTTTGCCTTAAGGGTGTGGGCGCTGTACAACCAGAACAAGAACCTCACGCAGATCCAAAGTCAGCTGAAGTGCAGCTGGGGACCCGTCAACAGACGCGTCAACGACAGCGCCTACGTCAAACGCGTCTTCACTCTCCTCCAGACGCACTCCCCGTCATTCGCAGCCCGACTCCTCCTCCAGACTCCCCAGCAACAGGCAGAGGTATCTCCAGAGGTCACCGACCCTCCCCAGTCCATTGAACCCAAAGTCCCCTCTCCCCTGAAGGAGCCACCCAAGCCCAAGTTCCTGATTCTGTTTCCCATGCTGCAGAACGCGAGCATTCGGAAGGCAGGGGAACTGGTTGCTAGGAAACCGCTGGGTAAGTCACCTTTAATTAAGACTCACCTGTAATTAAGACTCACCTGTAATTAAGACTCACCTGTAATTAAGACTCACCTGTGCAACTAACCCTTAATCACTTTTCCCACGCTGCCAATGGAAATCACACACACGCACTGAATTGTTCTGGTGAGAAAGCACCTGACCTCTCACTTAATCTGGACTAATCATTTATTGTTGTCATTCGTTGCAGACATTCCCAAAGCGCCGGTCACCCTGCGCAGAATCCTCGACGAGATGACCGGAGCGTTCGTGGAGGTCCCGTCGACTGCGGAGGAGGAGGACCCCAACGTCCTCGCAGCCCTGGCGGTCCCCTGGCCGGAGGAGGAGGAGGGGGGGGAGGGGGATCAGGGGGACGACGAACACATCCGCAGACTGGAGGCCGAGCACTGGAAGCTCCTCGACGAGGAACCGGCCTACAACGAAGTGGAAATTCTGGACTACCCTCCTCCACTCTACCTCAACAACACTACGAAGAAGGAAGCAGTCCCCAATCCCCCGTCCCCTGTCCCCAGTCTTCCCCCAGAGGAACCAGACAGCCTGCCGGGGGTTTCTAAGGCCCCCAAGGAAGCCCCCAGGAAGAGAAGACGTGCAGAGTCCCCGGAAGAAGACTCGGACAGTTCGTCCAGCAGACATTCGTTCTCTTCTGTGGAAATCTGGTCGTCGGAGGAGTCGCTTCAGGAGAAACCGAAGCCACGGAGCAGGCGAGTTGTCCGGAGACGAATTGTCGAGGGGACGAGGAGGGAGGAGGAGGACCCTTCGTCCCCAGAGGAAAGCAGCGAGGCGGAGAGAGTGAGACTGACGGAGCTGTGTGTGCGGAAGCAGGTGCGCGTTATTCTGGACTTCATCCCCCAGGAACAGCTCCTCAAGTACAACGCCAAGGGGGACGCGGGGGCTCCTTCGTCCCCTGAGGGAAAGGAGGAAGGGAGTCCTCAGCAGGAGGAGTCCCGGGAGGTCAGTGAACCCAAGGAGTTGAGTCTGGAGGAAGAACTGGAGGAGTTTGAAAACAAAGAGCCAGTGGAGATTCCAGAAGCTCCTCCTCTCCCCGTTGAAGATGCACTGGAGCCCCCAGATGTCCAACTTCCTGAACCCGAAGTCCAATTTGTGTTACCTGAGGACTCCAGTGACCTCGACGTTCCTGGAAGTCCAGTCAACTCCACGGCCTCGGAGTCCCCCGTGGAGTCCCCCCCACAGACTTCACATGTAAAAGAAACGACTCAGGAGGAACTGCCACAGTCAGAGGAGGTTGTTGACCCATCCTCGCCTTCAGTGCCCGACCTGCAGGTCGACGACCCCTCCTCCGAGCCCACGCCTCTGAAGAGGTCGACGAGAATCCGCCTGAAGGACACGCAGCTGTGCTTCAAGAAGGGAGTCATCCAGAAGATCCCAACCGAGAAGACCCCCCCTGCCCCCAAACGCAGACCCAAGGCTCCTGTCCCCCCCGACAACCCCCACCAGCCACACCCACAGAGCATGCGCACTCGCTCCGTGGCACTGGAGACGGTGCGCTCCGCGAGCAGAACGATCCAGGCCATCGCCTCCAAAATCACCGCCAACAACAGAAAACGAACTCAGAGCGAAGGGAGAGCCACGCGGAGTGGAGCGAAGAGACTGAAGGGCCCCCCCAACGAAGACTCCTCCTCCTCAGACAGCCAATCAGAGGACTCCTCCTCCCCAGAGGAAGGTGAGTGACCTCACTAACGACTTAATCAATCAATTAACTGCTCCATTAAGTACCTAATTAATCAATTAATGTTCCTCCAGCACACCTCAGTCCGCCGTCCACGCGGAGTGTCTCCACCAGAACCGCCAGCCGCAGCGTTGCCAATGGAAACGGGGTCATCAACCCCATCCAGGTCAACGTCTCCCGGAAGAAGAAGGTCGCGTCTCTCCCGTCCCTCAACAACTCGGCCACTGCGCAGGACCCACTCGCCTCCTCCCCAACTCTCCCAATAAAACGAGTCATCGACGAAATAGAGCTGAGTTCAGACTCAGAGGCCGAAGTGGTCGAGGTCTCAACTGACGAGGTCAACAACCACAACGAAGAGTCGCAGGGGGACTCGCCTCTCGTCGAAATGTACATCATTGACGACGACGACTCCACTCAAGAGGACTTTGGACCAACTGACGACTACACCATGGACGAAGATTTTGTCGACAGAAGAGACTTGTTGTCGCCACAAGTCGACCAAGATGAGTCAACGAGTGTCGTGTGCAGTCCAGGAGAAACAGCATCTCCGGAAATGATCCTCGGCTTAGACGAAGACAGTGTAGGCTACACTGACGTCGACGGTGACGAAAACTTTGTCGAAATACAAATAAATGAAGAGTGTTTCGTCGACCAACAACTGTCGAATAAATTCGACACAGAAGAAGAACAGACTCCACCAAGTACCAACTGTGACGAGGTATGTGAGGAAACCGTCCCCTTGGAGCCAACTCCCCCTCTCCTCACTCCCGAAAACAACGTCTCCACTCATTTCGTCGACATTGTCGAAGACGACGACAACAACGGAGTCCTCAACGAACCCAAATCTCCACCGACGCTCCTCAAGTTCGATGACCTCGGCGACCCTCCCAAGCAGCACCGACAGTCACACACTTAACTCGAGATAAACTATTTTCTTCTCACACCTGTACAACTAAATAAACTGTTTTTTAACTACAGAAATTAATTACTATTGTATTAATTAAGCCAATAAAATAAAACTTTATTTACACAAATCAACAATAAATAATTAATTAATTACCACTCAATTTGTTTAATTAATTATGACTCAATTTGTTTAATTAATAAAAATGGGAGTAGGAGACAAGGAGGTAGTAGTGGAGAATGAGGAGAGCCCAGTAGGCCAAGCAAAATAACCCAAAGGTCAGTGGAAAGAGCCACCTGGACATTTTGTCCACTTGTTTCCACAGGACCTTCCGCTGTCCACCGGAACTCCACACCAGTGGAAACGACACGCGTCCCCAGTGGAGCTCCATCAGCGGCAGTTCCTCCGTGGCCACGCTTCGTCCACTGAGGACCACTGAGCCCAGTCGCCTCTTCCCAGACTTCCCATTCAGCTCCCTCACCAGATTAAGTCCCCTCTGCTCCTCAGTCAGCGAGTGGACTACCTGCAGCCAAAGTCAAAGGTACAAAGGTACAAAGGTACTTTTCATCTTGGACAGATCCCTTAATCTGAATGTGTACCTTGACGAGAGCAAATTCGGCTAGAGCCAAGAAGACGCTCATCAAGCACCCGAATATCCAGACGTCAACTGCCTTGACGTACGCCACAGGAGGAAGTTCGGCTCGGAGTCCACTCGAGTGCGTCACTAACGTCAACATTGACGTCATGAGGAGAGACCCTCTTGCTGCCGTCACCTTCGAGACACAGACACTTAACAACTTCACCTAAGCACTTAAGACTTAAGCATCGCTTCTCAATTACTTCCAATTCCAACCAGAAGCTGCACCAACTCAGACTGACCACCAATGCAGACGGAATAAAACTTTGGACCAAATGGCTCCCTACGAGTCGCTCGAACTGAAATGTCCCCACCAGGACCGAAAAGTTTCCTACTCAAACAAATTGAATACACTTCACACAAATTAACCTTCAAGGACACATTGGAATAAATAAGTCGACCTTGACGCGGGATCCAAATGGTCGTGGCGAAAGGCGGAGGTGGGTCGACTACTTGGAACTGAATTAGTCTTCGGGGCTTAAGCACAAATCTATTGGGGTCGGGGGCCCACCTGAACTCCACTTCATCCGAGGAATACTTGACTGCACAATTTACACAAGAAAATGTGTACATAAAATATACATAAAAATATATAAAACAAATTGAGAATTAAATATGCATATTAAAACAATACAGCTCTGAATGAGGAGAGGACATCGTTGGACGTCCATCGGGTAAAAGTGGAAGTCCATGTTGCACGCCACCGTCGCATTGGCAATCATCGTCAGCTGCAGAAGTCCTTCACTCTTCAGCAGCTTCACTTCCACCAGCGGATCCACAAAACTCTTCGTTCCTCCACACAGAAACAATAAATTTCATTTATTTTGCACGTTTATCTTTATACCTACACCTCTTAAACTTAAATCTGTATCAAAATGGTTATCTGCGATGTTTTTAAACTGAGACTAATTAGAAAAGAATTTAAATTTTACTGCAGAACTTGAATCTGCACTTGATTGGCAGTTGAAAATAGAGTCCTCGATTTATAGTGAATTTTCTTTAACACAACAAACGTTTCGGTCTATAAAACATGAATTACTTTTTCCGTAAATTTCTGCAGAGGACACACATTATGTTTAATAAAACTACGTGTGTAAATTTGTATACTTTTTCAGCAAGTGGACTCAAATCTTTCTGTTCGGACCTTTCGAACACTTCTTGCGTAATAAAAACTACTCAACATCTGCTCTAATTTACTCAGAAACTTAAATCCTGCGAAATGAAATATTAAAGGTAAAGGAGAGTCAGTCAGTAGCAGGTGGATTTCTAAGGACCTTTTGCCTTTCTGCTGTAGGAGATCTCAGGTTTTTTGAGTTTCATTTTTGTCCTAACATAAAGAAAAGGTTGGAAAGTGTTTCAGTTTAAACCTGCTGACTTTGCGTTGAGGAAGAACAAGTCGGGAACCCAAAGTTCCTTCACTTTCTGTGGGGAAATTGTGATTGGGAAGTCGGAAGAGTTGGTGCACTCGAATTCGTCTGCGATTCTGAGATCCCTCCACTCCAGCACAACGCGAACTGCAATTCTGGAAATATTTGGGGAAACTCTAGTTAATAAGCTTGTGAGATACCTTGTGTTGTTGTGTTTTACTTGAATTCCATGTCGGACGATAGAATTGGCGAGACAGTATTGACAAAGAGGCGAAAGGAGACTTGAATTGGAGTCCATTGCTGGGGAAACGACTTATCAGTGAGGACTGGGTGGGAGATGATAAGCAGAAGCGCGATAACACAGAGCAGTAGCATATTCGAATGGAAGTGGGTCTTGGAGAAAGTACGAGTGAAGGAACAGAAGGAAGAGGAGTGTGTTCAATTACTCCAGAGAGACGAATAAGGGAATGGGCCATTCGGTGTTATGGCCTCATTAGGAGAATGACTGTGATGAGAGGAGTCCATACGGCGATGATGGAGAGACTCTTCCGTCCTTTACTCAAATAAGAATATCCACCCACACTGCCTAACCTAATGACTTCACAGAAAACACATAAAAAACAACAAAACCTCTACTGAGTATTTTCTCCAGGGTATTCCTGAATCAAAAAATTTTTTGCCGTTTATCCAAAAGGTATCGAAGCTTGCACAATAAATAAGGTTAAAGTGTCATGACTGGGTCACAAACATTACATGTAATTTCTGACATGAGGAGTTTCGTGATGAGCAGCTGAGGTAGCTAAAGAAGGCTCAAAATTTTAAGTGTTTCTGTAAGAAAATATTGCGTAGGAAAGGTGAACTCCAAATAAAAAATCGGACGGAAAGTAGATCAAATTTCTCCCGTTTTGTTCAGATATCTTAAGTGTGCAATAATTTCAGTCAATCTCACTCTGCAGTTTGAGGTTATGGCATTCGTCATTAAAACTCAGACATAAGGCAACCACGTCAAGTTTAATTGGACGTTGATGGTAATGTGAGTGAATTCGAGACTCAATGTAGAATGTGTTTCATCTTCGCATTCATTCGGGGGAATGTGAACTCTCGTGCTCCACTTTCGGAACAACTCCACTCGGAGTTTCTTCTGGTGAAACTGCGAGACTTTATCCGTGGAAACTCAGTTGGGTTTGGTCTGTGGGGGTGAGTGAAAGTGAGTTCACGGCTCCGGGGTAGTGTGGTCTGAGTTTTCCCACTGCAAGATGTGTTGTTCCATGCGAGCTACAGTCTTCTTCCTTTCTTCCATGCACATTGTAAGTAACATCCTTCATCTTTAAAAGCAATTCTTTCTTTAGAGAAAGAGACCAAATCTTCTTATTCTGCAGAAAGCAACATAAACAGGCTGAAATTATTTTGTAGTGACTCGAAAAAGTTGTTTATGATGAGGCTTGAGAGAGTAAAGTGAAGAGAAGAAATGAACACACATAAACACGTGCAGTAATTAATAAATGTCTCGCAGGGACAAGAGTAAACCAACCATATGAAGATAATAAAAGAGTAGGGCTAGAAGAAAGAAATACTCCTGCATTTAATACTTCAAAGTTTTGCCCAGATGTGACTTCCTTCCTTTTCCATTTTAAATACCATTTAAGTTTAGTGCAAAGAAAGATACTTTGTTTTTGATATTTATGAAAGGGAAAAGTATGGAAAGAAGATTTTCAAGTGTGTCGTCTTTTAATCGCTACTTTCAAGGACTACCTTCATTCACAGATACAAAATTGGCATTAATTTTAGAAAAGTTGTTAGGTATATTGAAAAGGATAACTTGTAATGTGAAGATGTATTTAAGTGCAGATTCCAGAGGTTCCTTTAGCAATATTCACCCAATCTGCGATGTCCTGTAGTTGACTGAAGTAGATTAAAGGTTTGTGCAAAGATAGGTTAGGTGTCAGTTAGTTAGACTCAATTGTTTTAAAACGGTGTATTCCACATTTGTATTATTAATTTGAATGAACTGGTGAGTATAAGGCGGTCTGGAAGTAAAAGTATCATTTGGTTAAATTTCTGTTGGGGTTAAAAAGCATTAAGAGAGACCAAAGAAGGAGAAAGTGTGTGCGGCATAATCGGTTGAATTCTGTCCACTTGGGATTCACTCCCATCTGCTCCATAAATCTCTGGCGTTGTGGTTAAGCTGTTCTCTGTTTGTTGCAGTGGTTCGCAGTGACGCACCTCGTGATCGCCTTCCCCACCGTTCTTGCCTCACTTAACGACCGTAAGTCAAATCCCCGCTGACCACACCTCCTGCACCTCACTTTTCTTGTTTCCTACAAATCATAAATTCACATGAGATTCTCACACCGTGCACACGACTTATTGACTCTGAAACATACGTGGCATGCTAACACACGATTTGCTGCTTCACGTTTACTTGTGGGGGAGTATAAATTGACAACAATTATCCTTTTCCTTAAATATGAGATGCACTCTGCGTGTGAAAGATTAGTTCTTTTGTAACAAATATTTTCCATGCAAATAATTTATTACAAAGTATGCGAAATTTATGACTTTCTTTATATTTCAAAACAGTTCTCATGACTCTTGAAAGTCAACAGTGCAACGAAAGGTATCATGTATTTAGAAAACCAATTTTTTTAGAGAAGATATCCTTTGCAAAGGAATTTATTGTCCTCTCGTATTCTACATAAGGAGGAGTCTCAGGAATTTGGAGGAAACCCGTTTTATTACATTCTTTAGTAAAACTCACATTTCTCTTCGAGTCTGCAAATGGGCTCGTCGATGGTAATTCAGGAGAGCAGTGGCACACGAGACTGGATCTTAACTTCCTAAACTCGACTTCAAACCCCGTTATCATTTTTACTTTATTTGGCAGCCAAAGGTT
>JAQIWV010000148.1:0-12396 GCA_034696705.1 Isotomurus plumosus
CACACCACTTCTGCCACGATTTCTCACATTTCAGAATAAATAAGGAAAGTTTATTATCTTAACGTGAATTTGTAATGAACAAACAGTTTGGTCGAATGGTCCTCTCTATTTCCTAAGCACTTCTTGACAATCACACACGCTACAAGTCAAATGTAGGGATTTAATATTACGCTGAGTTTAAGAAATTATAGGAAAGGATTTTAAGAGGAATCTTTGTAAGAACACCACAGAAGTTATCTTGTCAGTGGACGGAGCGTCGACTGTAGCGGACGCTGCATGCTCGACGGAGTTCCTTCTCGCGCGTCCCGAAGAGGCGTCACATCTCTCGACGGTCTGCTCGTCGTCGGGTGGAATTGGAGAGTCGACGGCTTGTCTGTGCTTCCTGGGGGCTTCCTCTCCACACTTAAGCAGTTACATTAAGTCAACGTCACACTTCAGGTAGTCTTAAGATTTAAAATCAAAACTGCTCTTACCTGGGGGACCTCGTGCTCCGCTTGAAGAGACCCTTCATTTTGTCTTTAAGTCCCCTCGACTCCCCGGCCTCCGAGTTTAGTGACAAATCTGATCCAGCATTTGAAGCCACTCCACCAGCCTGCTAAGGTTAATCAACGGTAAAACTAATTAAGATTAATTAAAGACTTAAGCACGGACTCACCTGAACTCCAGCCCTCGCCACCCGCTCAGCGGTCGTCGACGACTCCTCAATACTTTTCGACTTGACTAGTTGTTTCATCTTGCCCACCAATCCCTTCGGTTTATCACTTTTGCTCGAGATTGTGGACATTCTGAAACCCCAAGAGAAATGAATGTGTGTAATAATATCCTGAGAGGTTTTAAAAATGATCTCACCTTTCAACGCTGGAGCCCCTAGAATACTGACCGTCTATGGAGGTGAGACTGGAGCCACTTCCAGCCTCTGACTGACCCTTCCAGATTTTCTGCAACACAAACCCAAAGTTCTAATTGTATTCCTGAATATCTACTGAGTGTTTCCCTTGCCTGTTCGTCTGGCATGGCTACTGTTTGTTCTAAGGACAGCGCTTTTCGATAGAGACTTCCTCTGGGATTCAGAGAAGCAGCGGATGACCCTCCAGCGTCACTCGCATTGCTACTGAACTTTGACGAGTGTCCGCTCCTCGGCCGGGAAGGGAGTGTCAACGTGGAGGAAGAGGAAGACCCGACGTACGGCTTCTGTCGTCCTGCAGCTCCGTAGTGGTCACTGAGGCCGTAGGACACGCCCGGCATCGACGCCAAGCTCTCTCTGGACCTGGGAAGGTCGGATCCCTCCGTCTCCCCGAAGGACGACGCTTTCTTGAAGTGTGAGCGACGCTTCTCGCGCGGATTGGTGAGATCCTCAGGTTCCGTGAGTGACTTCATGTTCTGGAGGAAGTGGAGCACTTCCGCCAGATTCAGCTTGGGAGTTTGTTGCGCGAGGTTCTGGTTGGACGCTGTTGGATTGCAGGCAGCGACTCTGTTGATAAGCTGGTCGAGGATCTTCTCCCGTTCCAGTCGAACTTTCCGCATCTCCAGTTCCTTTTTGATCTGCGACTCCCTTGACGTCTCCAGCTTCTCTCGGTCCTTCCGCAGCTTCTCATTGGCCGTCCGGAGCTTCGCGTGGGCATCGCGGAGCTCCAGCAAGTCGCCCTGACACTCGCCTAACTTGCGTCGGATGTCCTCCTGCTCCTCCTCCAGCGTCGACTTCAGCTGGTCGATCCTCCGTTTGGCCTCAGTGCGCTCTCTGTCGCGTTCCCTCTCGATCTCCAGGAGAGTTGTCTTCAGGTCCCTCGCGAGTGTTGTCGCCTCCTTCAGTCGCCGCTGCTGCTCTTCCCGCTCCTTCTGCCACGCCAGCTCCAGACGAGTTCGTCCCAACGCGCTGGAGCCGCGCACTCGTCCACTGCCACTCAGAATCTTCTCCTCCTCCAGCTGAAAGACAAGTTTAGATTGAATGTAAAGATAACCTGCTTATCTTGGAGGTTTTGTGGTTGAAAGATAACCTCGTTGATCTTCTGCTGCATCTCCCCGACCTTCATTTCCCATTGGGACTTCTCCGTGACGAATTCTGTCTTAGCGTGGGAGGTTTCTCTTCTGGCTTCCGCAAGTTCGTCTTCGAGTGAAGAGATTCTGTCCTGCAGCGTTCCCATCGCGGCCTGCGCGCCCGTCGCCGCTTCTTCGAGTCCGCTCATCGACCCGCGCTGCCCTGCATTTCCACGCGACTTCAACTCTGCGATTGCGCGCTGTGCAGAGTCGACCATTTGTCTGTACGTGTCGCGCTCTCTCTTCGCCCGACTCAGTTGTCCTTGGATTGTCGAAATCTCCTCAGACTTTATCGCCAACTGCTGCTCGTTCCGCATCTTCACTTGGGCCATTTCGTTCTTGTGGAGCTTTTCTACCGAAGTCAGTCTAGACACACAAAACATATTTTTAGTGTTAGCAGGTGTTTCGATGATAATGTGATTGATTCGAACTTGTCCTTGAGGTCCTTGATTTCCTTGTCAGACTTCTGAGACGGCTCTGAGCTCAGATTCCTCAGGTGGACCTTGTTGAGCTTGTCAAAGTCTTCCAGTTGACGCTTCAGCTCTTCGTTCTGCAAGAGAGAGAGACAGAATTAGATTGGGAGAGTCACTGGAGGTCACAACGTACGTCTTTCTGCATCTGGACGATTTTGTCGTGGGAGTCGGCGGCCTCGCGCGTCTTGAGGTCGAGGTCGTCCTGCTGCTGCTTGAGGAGGACTTTGAGCTTGGTGGCCTCCTTGTCTCCTGGAATGGTCATCAGTTTCTTGGCGCTGAGCTCCACTTCCTTCACCTTCCCCTCCAGACTCAGCTTCTCCTTGATCCACGTGTCCTGCCGGCTGTTGAACGTCTCCCGCAGTGCCCGCAGCTCCCTGTCCAGCGTCTCGTACTCTCGACGCAGCTTCCCCAGGTCCCTGCACCACAAACAGTAAGTACCCAAGAATAATAAGTACCTCCAGGCCCCCAGTAAGTCCCCAAGTGTACCTCTCGAGGTCCTCCTTCTGCGTAGACAGCTTGGAGTTCTTGATGGCAAAGTCCTCCTGCACAGACTCGTAGTGGTCTCGCATGAGCTTCAAGTCCTTCTTGAGGTTCTCGATCTGGTCCAGGAATGACTTGTTGGAGTCGCCCAGGTTGAGCATCTTCTTGTCCTGCGACTCCAGCTCCTCCCTCGTCCGCTCCAGCTCCTCCTCCAGCCGCGCCCGCTCCTCCTCCCGCTCCCCCTTCAGCCGCACCAGCTCCTCCTGAACCTTCTTCAGCTCCACCCGCATCTCGTTGTCCAGCTTCAGGTTCGTGTCCTCCACCGACCTCCACACACACACATCCCTCAGTAAACATGTATGGAATATGTATAGATATTGTACATATTATTACTTGGCCTTCAAGATCTTCCCCTTGGACTTGGTGGTCACAGATAGGAGCTCCGTCTCCAGTCTCTCTATCTCGCGCTCCTTCTCGATGATCTTCCTCCGGAGGAGAGACACTTCGTCAACGTTCTACGGCACAACAGTGATTAGCCCTTGAGCAGGAGGAGTGAGGAGACGACGTACCTTGGACTTGGTGAAGGGCGTCTCCTGAGTGTGGAGCCGGTCCTCGGCCCGCTGGAGGTCCTTGGTGAGTCTGCTGTTGCTCCTCTCCAGCTCCTCCACCTTCTTCTGCAGCACCTTCGCCTCCTGCTCGTTCAGCTCCAACTGCAGCCGCACCTCCGCAGCGTCGCTCTCCACAAACGACCCCAGCTTCCCCGTCTCAGCTCGCCCCTTGTTCAAGTCTGTCCGAGACTTCGAGGACATCTTCTTTATCTGAATCAGGAGGGACTCGTTCTCGTCCTCGATTCTGCTTATCTGCACCCACACACTCTCAATTAGATAAGTACCCCTTCAGATAAGTGAAAGTTCGTGTGGACTTACCTTCTGTCTCAGAGTCCCTGCTTCTTCCTCAGCAAACTTGAACTGTTCCCTGAGATCCGCTTCTCGTTCCAAAGCGCTCTGGAGGTCACGGAGGGTCTTGTGGGGGTCGAAGTCTGGGGGCATTGGGGGCTCCACTTTCTGCAAGAAAGAGAATGAGGTCACAGGTCACTGGAGGAGTGTGTGTGTGTGAGTGTACCTCTCCGGAGGGAGCCTTGGTGAGGACAGGACTCTTCTTCTTGAGTCCTCCGGGGACACTGAGCGTGTCCTTGGTCTTCGAAATGCGGTCCAGCTCCAACTTGGCCTTCTTGAGCTCCTCCTCCAGCTTGGTCACTTTGGAGGAGTTGGCGGTGGCCTCGAGACGCTGCTCCAGCTCCTTCTTCTCGGCCTCCAGGCCGTCGGAGCGCTTCTCGACCTTCCTCAGCTTGAACTGGAGGAGCCGGCAGTTCTTGGAGGCGTCGTCGAGCTCCTTCTTGAGGGAGGCGAACTCCTCGGCCTGCTCCTCGCGGAAGGAGTCCTGCATCTCCTCGAACTCCTCCTGCATGTCTTTCATCTGCTGGAATGCCTCGCGCCGCTCCTCCTGCAGCTGCTCCACCGCCGCCTCCGCCGCACTCACCTTCGCCTTCAGCTCTGACATCGACCGCTGCATGAAGTCGCTCGTGGGGCGGCTGGCCAGGTCGCCCTCCAGCTCCCGCACGCGCGACTCCAGATGCTTCTGCTCGTCCTTCAGGTCCTCGTTCAGCGACGTCAGCTGGTTCACTCGCTGCTGCAGCTTCACGTACTCGCTCGACTGGAACAGACAGAGATGTGACTAGGGGTACTTTAAAAGGGTCTTCAGGGATGAGGTACCTGTGCCCGGGGTGCGTCGAGACTGGAGACCCTTCTGGAGAGGATCTCAGCCTTCTCCTTGTCGAGCTTGTCGCACTTCTCGCGGAGACGGGCGACCTCCTTCTTCATGTCCTCGACCTCCCAGGAACTCATTCCACCCGTGACGGTCTCGTTGAGGTCGACGAGTGTCGTCTCCGTGGTGTCCGTTGCAGTCGTCATGCTCATCGTCTCCTCGTCGTCCTCCAGCTTCTTCTTCTTCCCTGTGCTCTTCACCTGAAACCCAAGACAGACAGACAGACCCTTAGAGGTACCCTTCAGGAAATGACCTTCGTACCCGCGACGTCCCCAGCCACCTGACCACCTCCTGCAGTCGCCCTGACCTCGACATCCTCCCGACTCCTCCGTCCGACGCCCACTGAGCCAAGAAGAGTGCGTTGCGTGGAAGTGACGAGTGGGAGAGAGTCAATAAACAGTTTCGAAGGTCGGCCACTTTTATGTCTCGCCCAAGGCAATCGCAGGCATAAACAAACGAAGGGAATGTGCCATGTGTTCGACACTCCAGTTGCACGTCGCCTGTCGAAGGAGAACAAGGAGAGAATAAAGAGAAGCGTACCTGGATGATGAAGGCGACGTCGGCAGAGTCGCCAGCAGGAGAGTCGAATTCGCCAGGCTCGTCGACCTCCACTTCCTGGACTCCCTGGATGAGCAGGCGCTTCTTCTTGACCTTCTTGGGTTTGGTGTCCGGGGGGAGCGAAGGCTCCTCCGGGGGGGGTGGAGGGGGGGAGGGCGACGGAGGAGGCGTTTCTGTCGACCCGAAGCTCCTCCGCAGCCGAAAGGTGACTGTTTCTGAGGAGTTGGGGTTGGTGGGGGGAGGTGAGGGGGACGGGCGAGGAGCGACGTTCGACAAGTCTGTCGTCTGACGTCTTCTGAGCAGAGGACCGTCCCCCGAGGGCAATGTGAGAGTTTCACTAACGATAGAGACGGAGGAAGGGCGCTTCGGGGTCTCTCCCTCGCGGTACTTGTTCAGTCTGCGGAACACAGGTAGGTCACATTTCTAATATAAGGATGATTTGATTAAAGGTACCTGTTGAGAGCTTCTGGTGAGATCGAGGAGTACGGGGAGCTGAAGTCCTTGTCTTCGCCGGAGGAGGACCTGTTGGACGAGACGGAGGAGGACCTGGAGTGAGGCGTGGGAGTTGGAGGAGACTCGTCCGGCGGAGTTGCTGCGGGGGACGGAGTGCGGGGGGGCTCTGGAGGAACGGCCGACCTTAGTGCGGAGCGGAGTGAGTAGGAGGACCCCGAGAGATCTTCCTTCACTGTCGTGTGTTCCTTGAATTCCCTGCAACAAAAAGGTAGACGCGTCCTTAAGGGAGGAGAGGGGCGGCGTCCTTAAGGAGGAGGAGCTTACCTGAAGCATCGCTTGCACCTGGTGGGCCAGCGGACCTGCGGGTGGAAGCCCAAGGGACACAGCGGGTCCTTCCCCATGACACAGACTTATCACTGACTACTGACTACACTTGTTTAGTGGAGGAGGTCTCGGCTCATCGCCTGTCCACGTGGACGCTCCGGAGAATGCGATGGGTGCAAAAACGGCTGGAAAGCTGCTACGGTCCTTAAGGGACGGTGGATGTCGTTCGCGAGTAAAAAAGCGGCGTACAAAAGAGATGGGCGGTCATGGGAGACTTTTAGTGTGGAAACTGGTTCATCAGCCGTCTAATTTTAGCATCACTCGCTCCCTTCTCGGCTCCTTCCGCACACAGAGACTCTCGAACGTCTCGGACTAAAAATACACTCACTCCCACTTCCCCCCAACTCCCCCCCACCAGCCACTCTCCCTTCCAGCAACGCTCCACTTCCCCTGGAACGTCCCTCTTCCTCATTAAACTCCGTCAATGTCATCCCTCAGGAATGTCTCTCAAAAGGACTGGACAGCCAGGTAAGGTGACCTCAAGACTTGTGTCAAGTGCAATGGACACCCACAAGTGACTAATAAACACTTCTCTCATTAGGAGGAACCCATGAATTTTGTACTTTGTTAATTCCGTTCATTACTCGATCTTCAACACGACATGGAAATATGGAATTGAACGCCGCCTCAATGACGACACTTGGGATCTGGACGTTGATTAAATAATATATTTCATACTTGTTTAAAGAGAAAAGAAGCTTTTTAGAGTATCAAACTCCAAACATTTATGAAGGCAACAAGGTCATTCTAAACTTAAGTTACATACAACATACAAGTACAAGATACACATAAAGTGTATTTATTTTTAACGGGCTTGATAGGATTTCATGAAAACTCATGTGAGATGAGATCATCGGGTGGGTGGGGTGGATTACTATTATTATTGGAGGATGCTGGGGCAGCCTACTACTGACTATTGAGCCTACTGAGATAATATGCTTAAGATGCTGTGAGAGAAGACGTAGGGGATGATTGCACGAGGTATTCTGATCATGATCAACTAATGAACTAACTACACCAGAGATTCACTTAAGTTTTAGTGACTGAGCTTTGAACACCACGTCTGCAATTATCCAAAGCGTTTTTGCAGTCCGCTGGCACATTCTACTTAGCTACAGATCCCAGTTTAAGTAACTCTACTTGCTAAAACTTAATCTTTTGAAGGCCTGAAACCATAAAGAGCGAGCCGAATGCCTCGTCGAAGGAACAACCGCCATCACGGCGAAGACTCGTCGTCTTCATCTGATCACTTGGGCGTTGACGGTCGACGTGGAAGGGTCCACGAGGACGAGGATGACGACGATTTCGACGTTTCGTTTGACTTGCGAGATATTGGAGGTCAAATTCAGGAGGAAGTCGAGTACATCGAAAAGAACAAGAACCGTCGACCTGGAGGTGAGGCCGACGCGATGTACCTGGACGAGCGAAAAGGGTCGAATGTGGGTGCCTGGGGGGGAAAGAATGGGGGGAAGAGTGCGGAAATGGGGCTGTTTAGTTTGAAGAGCGAAGTTGGAGTGGTTGAGTCTGGATTTGGGGTGGGGGAGGTCAAAGTGGGGGTCGTGGGGGACGACGACCAGCTGGGGATCGAAGGGGAAGTGAAGACGGTCAACACTGACTTTCGCGTGGGACCTGCCAAAGTCAACGCCAGTCTTCTTGGAGCCGGATACGAAGCAGGAGTGGGAAGAAACACTGGTGGATTCGTAAGTGTCTTTGGAAATACTTTTGGATCTCGGACGGCTGTGACTAATATTAGTTTGCTCGTAGGTCAGAGGTCACGTGGCCTCACTGGGAACATCGGTGGGACCAGTTGGGGCGAATTTGGGAGTGGGATTCGACACTGGGGGACGAGTGGGGGCAGATGGAGTGGAGGTTCGGGCTCTGGGGACTGGATTCATGGTGGACAGGAACCAAGGCATTGAAGTCTCCTTGTTTGGCTCTTCCATCAAGTTCAAGCCTTGGTGATTGATGACGCTACTTCCAGCCACACTCTTGTTCATTATCGTACTTGAGTGTTTCGATCAATAAACATCCGTTTTTAATCTTGCACTTGGGAAATTATTTCAAGTATTCGAGTGGAATGTCAGAATTCATTTTCTGCTAACAATCATAGCATAAATCAAAGTCCAACACCTGAATTAATTCCTCCGATTTTGCATTCATTCAAATGCTTCCATGACCGTTCTCCTTTGCACGCTTGAATCCACGAAATATTTTGATGAAGCTGTGCCAGTGACCAGTCACACTCTTCCTATAAAAATGGTCAATGCAGATTGATGACTGATACACAAAACAAAAGGGACACAATAGGTTTGGTACTGAACAAACGTTATCTTAGAGTGTTTCAAGAGATAATTGATAAGATTAAACCTGTTTGAACTCAAACACGCGATGTATTCCATAACAATGATCTTATTAATGCATGTGCTAAAGTAACCGAGTAGAAGTAGAAAGTAACTCGTGCAGGATACAGTTGATTTTTATTCTATTTATTTTCTGCGACATGGACGACACAAATCTAGTAGAGAATGTTCTGAGGGAACTTGATCTCGAAAAGTACATAATTAATTTTAATGGTAAGTCTCGAAATATTGATGCGTTGGACGTAGTAGACTTGTCTCGTATTTGCCTTTTCCGTGATATTTGCAGATAACGATATTGATGCAGTAACCTTCTTAACTCTCACTGAAGACGAAATCAAGGAAATCATACCAGCTAAGTTAGGTCCTCAGAAAAAAATCATGCAAAAAATAAAGCGATTAAATGAAGCTCGAAATAAAAGTAAGGAAAGTGGATGTCCAAGTTCCATAGGAAAGGTATTTATTTATTTTTGTTAATTTATATTAATCATTGTAATGATGAATCTCTCGTTAGAATTCTACAGTTAAAGTTCCAAAACTACAACCACCAAAACCTTCGAGCATTCCCAACCCCAACAGAAGATACTGTACAATTGGTCTACTTAAGCCATGAGCAGCTTTTCTTGTAGAAATGAAAGAATGCGCAAAGAATTTTCCCATTGCTTCAAAGACTCCTGTTTTAAGTAGAGGATTATGTGGGACATTTATGATCATCTTTCCCTTCAAACAATGCATAAGTATTTTGAGGTCAGAAAGGCATCGTTAGCATGATCTAAAAATTCTTTGGTAAGGCCCCCTACATCTCGACCTAAAAGAGTTTTGACTTATTCAGTAAACTACATCATGTTAATCTTTAAAGTTTATGTAATAAAAGTTCACCGGCTTCGCCCGCAAAGATGACGGATGGAGACTTCAAAATATCCAACGTTGGATTGTATCTCGTTGGAGATACAATGCAATCACGTTGTCCAAAAAGTCTTCGCGACTGATAAAAATTCCCTGAATGCCTGGGTTTTGTGTCCGAACAAGCGTGCGGTAATCCTCTATGCTGCAGAAATCTTGAGTGTACAAGAAACAAATACACCAGATTAGGCAGTAGGTTAAATTAAAAGTTGAGCATTTAGTAACATAGCAAAGCTTACCCGACGTCGGGTCTTCGTTGAATGAATCACCTACATCCTCAGAATTCTGAACATCTGAAGCAAGAATAGGGTTGCTTTCTTCCCTGGACGTGGGTTCTTCATTGTGTTCATTTAATGATTCTACCGTTCTTAAATTGGTATCCGAAAAATTATCCTGTGTGTTCCCATCGTTGGGAATTTCTTCTACAAACACCAAAAATTACTAAAATGAAACTAAATAATTACGGTGTAAACACCTACCATCCATTGCGTCATCATTGGCGTGAGGAAATATAGCAACTGATGGGCGAATATAAAGTATTCCTGCCCGTGAAGAAATTATAGTTTGACCATCTGGAATTCTTGAACCAGCCACAATTGAGCACAGGGGCTTCACATGTCCACTTCCAGCTGCTTTCAGTAGGTCAAAAGAAATCGAATCTTCCTTTCGAAATTTTGGCGTATTAAAGTTTACTGCGTGTGCGTTCATTGTATTCTCTGGATCGGATAATTTGATAATTATAATAAATAAGTGTACTGTACTTACATAGTTTAATTTTAGACTTACGTATTAGAAATCTCAAAGAAAGTTGTTTTACTAGAAGCTGAGCCTTTCGATCGTTCGAAGGCGTAGTGACATTATTTGGGCTTCCAAGGAGAAAAAATCTTTTGGAGCTCTCGCGAAGCGATTTTCTTGTGAAATTCGGTACTCGGCTTCGAGAGGAACCCGCAGACGAGGACGCATGGGGATCTGATGCAAGTGAACTGCGGAGTTCAAGCGTTCGCATGTCTAAAGCAAATTTTAAAACAGATGCTAAAATATAAAAAAAATTCATCGGTCTAATTCTGAAACTCTTTACAACGCAGCGTTGACGGTCCTGACAGTCCAATAGCAGTTGATGTCGACCGTCCTAAATTATTTGATATTGCAGGTCGTCCTGCACAGACTGTCGTTGACGTGGCTACACTCCAGTACCAGTTGTTAATGGTCGTCCGGAATTTCCTGTTGATAATTTCCGTCCTGAATCCAAAGTTTGAGTTAATGCTAGGGCAGCTGCATTTGTTGACGATCGTTCCAAGGGTGGGTTACGGTCGTATGGAGGGTTGCCTGCATCGCAAATAAAAAATTAAAATAATTTAAATAAACCAAGTCTTAATGTTTCACCAGAAAATCTTACTTGTCGAGATAGAAGTTGCAGGACGTACTGCATTCGGACCACGGATCTCCTCCTGTAGAAGGTTCAGGGCTTGTTGCAAACTGTTATCTACACTTCTGTTAGCCTCTATTGCTATAGTTTAAATGATTGAAAACATTAAATCATTCAAGTGAAACTTTGTCGAGCTGAAAGGCGGAGAATGAATCCCTTGCCTGTAAACGCAAAGTTCATTCTCACTGCCATTGACCCCAAGGTTGAGAAGGTGCACGAAAAATGGCAACCGTTAAGATTTGTAAATTTTATGTTCAACAGTCCTGTACCTGTAACCTGAAGTTGTTCAACGTTGAACAAAAACACCATTGGTATGGGGAAAAGGGGTGATTATGTATTTTAATGGAGTGCAATAAACGCAAATAACCAATCAAAAAAGTATGTTAAAAATATTATATATCATGATAAACAATTGCATTACAACCACTTGAATGCCTAAGATTAGTTCTGAGGATCAAAAAGCTGTTAAAACCAAAACTAATTTAAAAGTTTTAAAAAATATTATAAAATTAGTATACAGAAATTCCGGAAGAATTGTGTAGTTCAGAAGTAATCACGGAAATGTAACAGTAGAAACAACGTCTTTGCTTCCACATCGTACGCATCGAGAAAGATCTTGCTTGCAGTCATGGCAATACCCATGGTCACAAGTCAGCCTGTGAACTGATGCTCTCAGCTTGCAGGAGGAACAGTAAACCTGAAACCAAAGTGAAATCCATTTTAAAATTAATAAATTGCGTATTACATTAAAGTTAGTTAATAAATAAATTACATCGGCCGTTCGGAATCCACCAATGACGTTTTTAGCCAGTTTTAAGTTTCATTCAGGATGACTCTAGTCTGCAGTTGCAAAGGTGAACATGAGTATAAGTACTCAGCCCACCCCTTAGCTTTTAAGTATCCATGCTGAACTTTAATGAACTGTTCAGTATAGCTCGGCTCATTAATTGGGTTGTTTGGGCCGTCCACGTAACGGATGAATTCTCTGCTGAATGTTTTAGCAGCGTTACAAGCGTTAGTCAGATCATTAACAGTCTGGTGGATGTTCCTGCGGCTGTTGGTTAACGAAGTAAGCTCGGTCCAGATAGTGTGTTGAGTCTTTTGAAGTTCAGGAACAACCTGTTGGTATGCTTGATGCTCCCCGTGGCGCAACCGATTTTCAAGCTGAAAATTTTAAAATATATTACTACTCTGCACAACCTAAAAAGTCCAAAACATTAGTTTTCTCACTAGTTTTGCAGTTTTGATGAGTCCCAGAGACTCTTCTAAAAACATACATGAAAATCGACGATGAATGCCTTGGAACTTTGATATCTTAATTTCCATTTTCTGACATATTTCAGACCACTAGTGAAAACCACAATCAGTGTTTATGAATGTATATGTATATGAATGTAAATGAAATATCTACAATTCAAGTACTTACCGGTGTTTCTGCATATCCAGCAACTGCTTCCTGCTTCTTTGCAAACTTATTTGCTCGTTGAAAATTGGCAGATTGCTT
>JAQIWV010000149.1:0-12377 GCA_034696705.1 Isotomurus plumosus
CTCACACTGCTTACGTTTTTCCAGGAATCTTTTCCTTTTCATTTCCTCAGACAGGTGAATATTATCAGTGTGCATTCTTAGATCAGTTTTGCGATAGAATCCTTTTTTACAAATTGGACATTCATAAGGTAAAGGCTCTCCATGTTTTGCAAACTTGTGCTTTACTAACTCATCAGTGCCTTGAAACTTTTCTCCACAAGTAGGACACGTTTTTCCTACGCCAACTGTGTGTGCTTTCTGCAAGTGCTCCTCGAGTTCTTCTCCAGTCGAGTGGACTATCTTTGGACACAGCGAACACACATAGGGACCTTTGGTTTCATGAGTTTTCAGGTGAATTTGTAGGAATTCGGATTTCGAATAAGTAGCATCACATTTGGTGCAGATGAATGTAAAAAGATGTGGATGTTCTTCCCTCTCGTGCTTTCTTATCAATACGATGCTATTAAATGTCTTCCCACACACCTCGCACATTTTAATGTGACTAAGTTTTACTGAATTTGTCTTGGGATGGTGTCGAGTTTTCTTATGTTTTTTGAACGAACTGTCTGTACTAAATCTCTGCTCGCACTCGCTACAGTAAAACTCAAATCTTGATTCCAAATTGTGACAGTTCATGTGGCGTTTATACATTAAGCTTGTTGCGAATTCCTTTCCACATTTCTGACATTTAAGGTCTGGACTACATTGGGATTTATTTTTCACAACTTCGTGCTTCATAACTGCATGGGCGATTTGTGCTGTTTTTTGAGTAAAAGCTCGACCACAAAGTTCGCAATCGTAGTAAGGACGTTCCAGACACATATGCGGCCTAATTTTTCTAGGGAAAACTTTTCCACATTTATTACACGTTTTGGGCTCGTTGCGATTTGGTTTCTTCCGTTTCCTAATTGGTCTATTTTTCAATAATAAGCCATATGGGCAATAATCCAAGACGAAATTATGCATTCTAACCAAATGAGATTCCATTTGACTTGAGTCTTGGAACTTGATTTTCCACTCACTGGGACACAATGAGCATTCCAGCTTCTCTGAACAATCGGAATGTTCCAGCATATGAACATCAAGAG
Source organism: Isotomurus plumosus (assembly GCA_034696705.1). Lineage (NCBI taxonomy): Eukaryota > Metazoa > Arthropoda > Collembola > Entomobryomorpha > Isotomidae > Isotomurus > Isotomurus plumosus. The sequence continues at coordinate 1,068 of JAQIWV010000149.1, forward strand.
TAGATTCGTTAAAGTATTTAGAACCGCAAATGCTGCACTCGTATTTTAAATCACTAAGATGAGTTTCCAACTCGTGGTTCCGCAGTTCGTCTGGAAAATATGATGACCGTCTACAAAAGTTACAAAAGGAGCGATGAATCATCGGAGTGCCTGTCATCTCACGTCCATCATAAAAATAATGGGATCTTTTGTGGATTTCCAGAAGTTCATAAGTAAGCAGCTTTTCGTCACACTCAAACTTCTCACACAAAAAGAGTCTTTGGGTGTCTCTGTGGTCCATTTCGTAATGTTTGGAAAGTGTCACAATTGACGAAAATATTCTCTTTGGAACACACAATTCACATTCTGACTCGACAGGTGGGTTAGTGGTGTTTTTCAGTTCTCTGGGTTTTCGTGTAGAATTTACAGCAGCTTCCTCCGTGTTTGTGTTTTTAAAATTTTTCTTCTTTGACTTTGCAGTTCTTCTTTTCTTCATTTCGTACTCGTAGTCTGAGTCTGAATCTGATACCATCTGATTGATAATAAATTCCCTGTTAAATTGGAAGCAGTTTATGTTATTAGGATCGAAGATTAATTATTATTATTAATATTTTTTGACAAAAAAGGCTATAAAACAGAAAGTTGTTCTTACGTTGTATCGTCCAGCATCATTGATTCGTCATCAGAAGTTCTTTCTTTAATAAAGCCTGCAAAATCTTCATCGGTACTCATACTGCCTCCATCTCCATCCTCCATATCACCTTAATAATTAAATAATTACACATGACAATTATTTCAAAATTTTAAAAACAAATAATTAGTTTTAATTTAGTTGGCAAAATTAGCTTTACAGAAATACAATGAATCGGTAGTTTCATTTTGTGGGTCCTCTCGCTCCTTTTTAATTTCCACTGGGGATGCACAGTTCACCAACTTCACCACAAGCTTTCTTTCTTGAACCGATTTTAATAAAAAATCATTATCACTGGGTGTGCAATTTCCCCCGAATTCTGATGAATGTGCAGATCTCTTCTCTCTGTGTCTTGTTCCATAACTGTGAGCCGGCACCTCCGAGGTGAGTCTGACTTTCAAAGACGTTACGACCTTCTGGATTTCTCCCTGAATCCTCTGCAGATCCGCACAATGTCTGCGGAGTTCTTCGAAACACGCAAAACAATCTGCACAAACTTCATCCTCGCTCCTCAAACTTCCTAAACCGTCTCCAGGAAAGTAGACCGGCAGCAGCTTCCAAACTTCGCCGTCAATTTGTCCTCCATAAGAAGACGCAAGTGAATTTTGACACAACTTGCAATTCATCTCGTCCGATTCCTGCATTTTGAAATATTATTATTGTATACTAATAATTACATTATTTGTCATCATTTGTCATAATATATTAATATGTAAGTTATGAAAATTCTGAAAATCCGGCAATTAAATATAAAAATTAATATTATAATAAATTTACTTGTAAGTGGGAATTCTGATTCACGTCGATTATGGATTCTCCACATCCTCGTGGAAGTTACAGTTTTTGGAACATGCTTATCAGGTCCAAAAAATCTGATAAGGTGCAACTGAGGCAGGAGTTTAATTTATTTTTACTTTATTTTTAAACTGGTTTTGTTTACAATTTACATACACACAACAACAAATTGATTTCCGCCAGGACACAGACATCGAGATTTGGGAAAAGTGAAATATTCCAGCAACAAAGGAAAAGTACGAATTAGTACGAAAGAGTGACAAGTACAAAATAATAATAACCTGCTTGCTCAATCCGTGATTTCCTTGCTCACCTGCTCTTGGGGAAAAAATTCACCTGTGAAAACCGCCGATGAGTTTTCTCATCAACACCTGCTCACTTCATTCTTCAACAAAATACCAATCTTTTACTTCAATTAAAATTTTGTGTAATACTGAAGAATTACAATAGAATTTAGCAATTTAGTGTTAGTTCGTAAAATTTAAACTTAATATTTAACCCTAAACACACATACTCAGAAAAACTGTCATTTCTTTGAATTTTATCACTTTCACAATGAGTTATTACTGAAATATGGAACTGTATATTCAAATATGAATGAATTTGGGGATTTAATCACACGAAATTTCTGTCCTTGTTCATTTGCCACCATCCACGGTTTCCTATTTTATTATCGACATGACCTTACGAATTTTATTGCGTTATTAAGTATCGCAAGATACTTTATGCGAATGCTCTGCTCTGGTGTCCGTCCGACCGTCCGCGTCCGTCCGTCCGTCCGTCCGTCCGTCCGTCTGTCGCCACGATAACTTTCGAACGGGCTAACTTTTTTCAGTTCTGTCTTCACAGAATGATTCCTAAGGTCCTAACTGAGGCTAAGTTCGAAGATGGACCCTGTAGGTCCACCCCTTCAGGGTTAAAAACGACCCTTTAACTATTTTTAACGTAGATAGGTATGGTAAATAGTTTAACATGGAAAGGTATGGGAGACCAGAATTGTACTGAATGGGGCTACCTAAAACATAACATTAAATATATCTAACTTACCTAACTTATAAATCTGCAATATTTATAATACTGCGATACTTCTATATATCCATTTAAATGGTTTATTTTTGTAGGGAAGAAGTATCATTGGCTGAGGAGACGGATGTTGGCGTCGGAGAAGTCGACGAGTACCACAAATCTCCGTCGTAGGTTCTATCGACCAATTTCGACACAAACGTTTTATTTCCTCTCGTTTTTTCAGGGGTTTGTTGTCCCTGACCGGAGTTGCCGTGGACGTGCTCCTTAAGTGGGTTTCTGTGGGTGACAGTGGTCTGCAGGGTCTCCTCAACCTCCGAAGGATCTGCCAGACAATCCAGGGTTGGTTCATTGACCTCCTCCCCTCCAGGGTAGTCGTCTCTTCGCCAACGCCCAAGTGTGGACGTCGGAGGAGGTGAGTGTCGCTGACAGCATGCAATCCGCTGCAGCTTGCCGCGTGACATCGCTGACTTTTAAACCACCTTTCTACGGGTGGACAGACGAGACGTCACTGAGTTTGGTTTCCTTCTGGAACTGTCAACTGGCGTATCTCCGTGTCGACTGCGACGTCGAACTTCCTCTGACAGGTCACCTGGAGGCACTTTTGTCGTTGGAACCTCCGCTCCGAGGTTTCCGCCGTGATAAACTTTCCTGCAGCAAAGCCGAAGACTTTCCCACCGTCTTCTTCCGGGTAGAAGAACTTGCCCTTGGCAAGTTAAAAATGGACGAGTACGTCAAAAACGAATTTCTTCAAAAGGTGGCGGTCAACAGGAACTTGAAATTCTTGGAATTAGTCGTGCATGATTGTGAGCTGGATGGCGTGTCCAACCTCATTGACGTCAAGAAAGACGACATACACTTTAAGTTGAAGTTGACTTACGAGTTATTTGCACCTCCTCCCGGGACACGCGACATGCACCTCCTCCCGGGTTCACTGACGTCCCTGTTTATCCATAACTTGATTTCATCGCTCAGTGACCTCCAGGGGTTATTGGTCGTTCTTGATTGGGCTTGTCCGTTGCTGCAGACCGTGCACATTGGCTGGGTAATGAGACAAGACGTCGTGTCTCCGAAGAAAGAAGACGTTGGACAGGCACTTCTCTTCCAGAGTTAGTGGGGGGGCATTGACTTTTGAATAAGTTGCTCTTACTGGTTGATCTTTGAGCTCCTTTTGTTTTTAGATTTGAGGTCATTGGCATTTTCAATCAGCGTGATGTGGGAAGAACTGCGACTAGAACAAGTTACGGAGATGATTCGGACGCTTTTGTGGGAAGGATTTGGACTACCAAAACGTCCACTTCTCAATTTAACTTTATTTCGCATCTTCCATGCCGCTGGAGAGCCTAACCTTATTCCTGCGGTAAGCAGTGACCTTCTATGTCAACAGCTGATCTAAGATACACTGACGATCGTGTTTGATTCTTCAGTTAGACGTGGAAACGATGACGTCCATTCTAGAGGGTGCGTTGGACAAGACGCTGTGTGATGGTTGGATTATTGATGAGTATGTGGCGGTGGAGGCGTTGCCGTTGATGAAGGAGACGTTGAAGACCCGGATGGAGGAGAACCGAACGAGGTGACGGGAATTGTTCAGTCGACGCAGACGAGACTTCCGTGACAAAGGAATCCTTGGAACGTCTATCGCTTGCGATAGTCCTGTGTTATGAAATAATGTAAATAAAGTCAATTGGTTGTAGTAAAGAATGCTGAAAGGTAAAAGCTAAAAAATCTGTATATTTTGTGGAATGGCCTCTTTCGTCACACTTCATATTCGTGTCCCTGCAAGTCGCCTGCAAGTCGAAGTATAGCGTGCTTTTTGTTCTGGTCATGACTTTGCGTCAACTAAACCTCACACTACTGCAGTAGGCATTAACGGATGATGTGGACCTCAGTAAAGTAGTCTCATTTACGCCGCGACGTCACCAATTTAAGTTTACGAACTTCAAGAGCTTGAGGGCCTTGATGAGCTTGTATGGATACGATGCAGCGCTTCCGAGTCTTCTTCCCGAACACGGACATTCTCGTGATCGTTAATTTGCAGGGACAGACGGGCAACTTGAGACGGATTGTTTCATGTCGGGAGTTCCGACTGCCTCGTCTACTGAGAAAATTACCACTGCCGTATTGTCTCGAAGAACTTATTTATACTTATAAACATTTATACAGAACAGTTTTGAATAGATTCAATGAAGTTTATTATTGGCACCTACAGGCCATCGATACAAGCACAATCAAGTGCTTTGGGTGAACTGAACTGAAAATTTCATCCAGACTCATGTTATTGTTATTCGAGGAAGGGATGTCGAAAGGATTTTCGGCGTCGAAAGCTGCGCCATGCCTGTCGGGAAAGTCCCTCCGTTTGTACCGGAGACTTCGACGCCTTGGTTGAGTTATTCAACGAGTATTTCATTGCCAACGACTTAAAGAAGAATGAAAAGGACCAGTCGGCGAAAGCCGTTGCTATCTTCTTATTGTCACTAGGCCTCTCGTCCTGCAGCCTGTTGAAGACTGCTGTCGCCAGCCACGCCTGCCAGCAAGTCCCTAGATGACCTCGTCAAGACGCTCCGCAACCACTTCAAGCCCACCCAAGGCTTTGGCGGAACGTCACAAGTCCTACTCCCGGAAACAGAAGCACGGAGAAAGTGTCAACGTGTTCCTGTCGGAGTTACGTCGACTTGCCGTGTGGTGCAAGTTCGGAGACCTGGACACGTCCCTCCGCGACAAATTCATTTTTGGTCTCCTATCAGAAGCATCACATAAGCGGATCTTCTTGGAGGACGACAACGTGATCCTCTCCAAAGTAGTCTCCATCGCCGTCGGGCAGGAGCAAGCAGAAGTCAGTACGTTGGAAGTACGAAGTGGATCTTCTTCTTTCTGCAGTCCTCCAGATTCAGTAAACAAAGTTCATTACTCCGGAGGGGAAAGGAAGAACCCTGGACGTCCAGGTGCCACCTCCAACTTGTGTCCAAACTGTGGACGTAGTCACAGTAAGAGGGACTGTCCTCACAAAGATGTTGAGTGCCACAAGTGCCACAAGAAAGGTCACTTTGCCAAGTTCTGTCGTGGGAATGTAAACAATAGTAGGAGCGGTGATGATGGTGGTTCTCCACAGCGGTCTCGCAACAACCACCACAACTCAGTTCACAGTGTTAAAAGTGTCCGCAAGTGTCGACCTCCAATCCTTATCAATGTTCAGATGAACGGACACAACTTATCTATGGAACTGGACACCGGCTCCGATGCTACCTTCATCCGTCATGATGAGTGGAAGACCCTTGGACGTCCAAGGTTGGCTAAATCGTCGTCATTTACCACCTTCACAAACCAAGTCTTCACATCGCAAGGTCAGTTTAATGCGAGTGTAACCCACAATGGACAGTCGTCTAACCTCAAAGTGGAAGTAAGTTCCAATTATTCTATATTGGGTCGTGATTTCCTGAACAGTTTCCAAGTTGACTGGAACTCGATTAAGTCCCAGTGCGGACAAGTGTTTAAAGTTGATCAACAGTGTACACGTCTTCAATCACTCCTGGAGGAGTTCAAAGACGTCTTTGATGAACCAGTAGGAGTCATCTCCAACTTCAAGGCCCGTTTAATCTTGAAGGACGATGCCACTCCAAAGTTTTGCAAGGCTCGCCCAGTTCCGTTTGCCATCCGTCCTAAGGTCGACGTCGAGCTGGAGAAGATGGAACGGTCAGGAGCCATCACCCGAATTGAACATTCAGAATGGGCCTCTGCTCTAGTTGTTGTCCCTAAGCCGAACGGAAAGGTTCGCATCACAGGAGACTTCAAGCGTACTGTAAACGCTCAGTTGTGTGTCAACCAGTATCCACTGGCTCGCACAGAAGATCTTCTGGAGAGTATCTCAGGTGGAGAAAAGTTCTCTAAATTGGATGGACCAGACGCGTACCATCAAGTGGAAATCGACGAAGATTCCCGTAAGTTCCTAGTTATTAACACTCATCGTGGCCTGTATCGCTACAACGTGTTACCTCAGGGAATCTCCTCATCTCCAGCTATATTTCAAGAGTTAATGGACAAGATGCTCCATGGTATTCCGAAGACTGGAGCCTACATAGACGACGTCGTCTGTAGTGCTCCGAATGACAGTGCTCATTTAGATAGTCTTCGTGAAATCTTCACGCGTATGCGTAAGTGTAACTTTCGCCTGTCTCGCGAAAAGTGTTTGTTTATGTGCTCCTCCATTCCCTTCCTTGGCCATGTAGTGTCGACAGATGGAATTCGTCCACATCCAAAGACAGTGGAAGCCATTGTCACCATGCCCAAGCCGAAGACAACTGGAGAAGTTCAGTCGTTCTTGGGACTCATAAACTTTTATGCGAAGTTCCTACCTAATTTGTCGTCTGTTTGTGAGCCTCTGTACAGACTCACCCGTGACAAAGTGTTGTTTAGTTGGAGCAAGGAGTGTGACAAAGCCGTGGAATTTGTCAAGAAATCAATCACGTCATCCCCCGTCCTTGCCCACTTTTCGCAATCCACGCGGATTGGCATTGCGTGTGACGCGTCGTCCGTTGGACTTGGTGTAGTCCTATACCACAAGTATGACGATGGATCAGAGCATCCCATCGCCTTTGCGTCCAAGACCCTCTCCAGCAGCGAGAGGAACTACTCACAGGTAGAAAAGGAAGGACTCGCCATCATCTTTGGAATCAAGAGATTCCACCAGTTCCTGTACGGAAGACGGTTTCTCTTGGTGACTGATCATCAGCCACTGATCACCGTATTTGGCGAGAAGACAGAGCTTCCTCCCCTAGTGGCCACACGTCTTCACAGGTGGTCATTGTTCTTGAGTGCATTCTCTTTTGAAATTGTGTACAGAAACACAAAGCAACATGGAAATGCAGATGCACTCTCCCGTCTTCCTCTTAACGAGTCCACCAGCACCGATCGGACGTCCGATGTCATGGTGAAGCGACTCCAGGAAGAGAACCCAGTTACATCGAAAGTTGTCAAACTTCGAACCTCACGTGACCCAGTCCTTTCGAAAGTGCTTCGGTTCATCCGCAGTGGGTGGCCAGCTAGTAATAGTGAAGTGTCAGAAGAAGTTAAACCGTTTTTTATTCACAGACATGAGTTTACTGTGGAAGATGGAACTCTCATGTGGGGAGTTCGTGTAGTTATTCCAAAAGTTCTTAGGCCTTCAATCTTGTCCCAGCTGCATGATACTCATCCGGGTATTGTAAGGATGAAAGCAATTGCCCGTCAACATGTCTGGTGGCCTGGAATCGACGGAGACATCGAACGTTCGATGAAGAATTGTGTCGAGTGTTGTGCTCAACGAGATACACCCAGTGCTGCGCCAGTGCACCCGTGGGTTTATCCTGAGAAACCTTGGCAGCGTCTGCACATCGATTTGGCCGGTCCATTTCTTGGAAACATGTGGCTAGTCATCATGGATGCCCATTCCAAGTGGCCGGAAGTTTTCAAAATCGGCAACAACAGTACAAGTTCAAGAGTTATTGAGTGCATCAGAGAAACATTCTCTCGTTTTGGAATTCCGGATACCATCGTCTCCGACAACGGCAGACAGTTTGTGTCAGATGAGTTCCGGTCATTCTGCAAGGCGAATGGAGTTCGCCACTCGACGTCGAGTGCTTATCATCCCCGGAGTAATGGAGAAGCTGAGCGGTTCATCCGAACGTTCAAAATGTCCATGAAGAAGGGTCGAGGAGATAACTTGGCGTTGTGTTCTTTTCTTCTTACTTACAGGGTCACCCCTCACGCAATGACAGGAGTGTCACCCTCAGAGTTACTGCTGAAGTGTCATCCAAAGACACTTTTGGATCTCGTCAAGCCAGATCCAGGTGCTCGAGTCAGGCAGCAGCAGGAGTTAACTATGGAAAGTGACCATAGAGTTACTCGGGAGTTCCAACCGAGTCAACAAGTTTGGGTCCAGACTTTCTCCAAGAACGAGTCAAAGTGGTCCCATGGAGTAATAATTCGTTCAGTGGGTCCGTTGTCCTACGATGTCCAAGTAGGAGACCGAAAGATGAAGCGTCACGTCGACCATCTCATCTCGGCGGACGTCCAGCCGTTCCCATGTGGATCTTCAACAGCAGCAGTTGTGGAGAAGACCCCAGTGAACTCACCAAAAGTCGAGAAGCCCCCCTCAGCTGTCTCAAGTCCTGAGTTTCGGAGTGCAGCATCAAGTCCTTCGGTGCAGCAACCTTCTCCACGTCAAGCGGTGGTTCCCATTCCCTTCCACGTGGAAGGCGACGCCGATGACACCCTCAACAGTTCGTCATCAAGACCAGCCCGGAAACGGAAGAAACCGGATCGTCTTAACTACAGTTCCTTCAATTAAAGGGGAAGGAAGTGTTGTGTATTACCCCAGTGCCATCAGCGGTACTTGATGTCTGTTGAGATTCCCCGTGTATTATAAATAAAGGTGTGCTCGAGGTCCATGCCGTGTGCCCCTACAGTCAAGTCATCCTAATTACCTGTCCAGTAATTATACCCCTAATTGGCAAATAAAACCTACAGTTAAAGTGTTAAGTATTGTCTATGTTGTGTACTGCATTCAGTCGGTCACCCTCAGTCAGCATACACAAGACACCAAACCTTAAAAAGCAAGATCAGTACAACTTTTTCTAAATATTTGCCAATTTTGGTGTCGATCCGTCCAATGGTACTCGAGTTGAATCGAGATCATCCGGCAGGACGGACATGGACAACGAGCATGGCTCTATAAGCCCAATTACCTGGGCTAAAAATGAAAAGACACACTTTACGGAAATCCAGGAAATGTCATGGATTAAATCCTTCCCACATGTTCTCAGGAATACCCTACAAATGTTTCTTTTATTTATGAGTTGAATTAAGTAAAACATTACCTAAAAAACACTATAACACACTACAAGAATTATTACACAAGCATCTAGCAACGCCCTCCCATCCTTTTCTATTTCAATATACCATCCAGAATTTCCCAGAAAGCTTGTACGGATAAAGAGGAAAAGTTAATAATTACCATTTTATGATGTACAACATGCAAAAGTGTATTTAATTTAACATGAACACACCAGTTACAAATTCATTCACAGAAGTGAAGTAGTACTGGAAGAACACTAACCATAGAGAACTCGCTTAAAATCTCCAAGTCAAGCCATTAAATCTGTTTGTTGGTCTTAAGTCTTTCTTCACGATTTATGTAGGTCATCAAAAACTACACAAGTTCCTAGCACACCTCAAACTTCGTTGTACAAACAGAGAAATACTTCTACAAAGCCTAAAGCACATTAAACCTTATTTAAACCTGAAAAAAATTTAACCTCGAAGCTTCCTTTGATTTAATTAATAATTTAAATAATATTTATAGGGTCAACAAAATACAATAAAATGCTTGCCACACAAAAACAGGTGAATATTTTGTTTAATTTAATAAACATATTTGTTTAAAAGTATTATAATTAGCTGAATTGCCTGGGCTACCTGGTTGTCTGGGATATTTTGCCTGTGCTAAAACGTTGTCTAGGGAAAATTCCATTGGCAACAAACGATGGAAACGAACATTATTTCCAATGGCCCAATTTTCCCTCTCATCGCTTACTCTCCTTTGCTAGCATAATCTTCCCGAAAAAGAAAGCATGGAAACAGTGCCGGCGAGAGAATTGCAAAGAGGAAATTTGTCGGTTGTCTTTCATCTCTACTGTCTCCGCTAGTCTTAGTCTTACCCGACCGCCGTGGTTGAGGTAGTTTATGGAATAAACTTTATTCAATAAACTGCAATAAACTTTCAATTAGTTACTATATTTATACTGAGCTGAGAGAGACGAAATTATAGACTGTATTTAATAATTGACGGGCTTTTCTTCCAAGAGCCAGGGATGAGAAGGGAAACAAACTGCATGAACCTAATCATTTTTTCCTAAAATTATTCGCCTTTATTCTCAAGACCCTTTTCTGGAGTTATTTCTTCTGAAGGAACTCCTCCAGCTATTGTTAAACGGTGCAACTATTCGACTTAACATTGCCTGATGTCATGACTCTCTTCACAGTTCCTCGGTTTTATCCTTTTCTTCTCTATCTGATATGTTTATCCTTACTAGAATATTGCAAGTGGAGGAACAATTTTAAACTGAATTACAAATGGAACTCCAATAAAGTTTTAGTAACGAATGGGGTAAATATCACGCACGCACGCCTTCACGCATATAGTTCTTTCAGGCGATATTGCACGTAACGTTCTACAGATGAAATCGAAAAGACCTTTACAAAAATAAAAGATTTTTGTTCAGACAGATTAATTATGGTGGAAATAGGAATGTGGAGACTACAAAGTCCATCAGAGTTAAATTGGGATTCAAGAGAGGTGCGGCAGTTGGCATTTCAAGTTGGTTTAATGGGGTCGAACGGGTGACTCAAAGGTTTCCTTGGAGGCTCGACTCGGCTCGGTGTTTGCCGTTAAAGGCCTGTACGTTGTAGGCATACTTAGTAAATAGGGTTACGTACGAGGGAGGTACGTGAGGACCGCAAAGAGTTTCCCTTGTAGAGGAGATTAAACACTGGTGGAAGAACAGTCAGTTATTGACGGAACCGAGAAAGTCTATAAAGGAACTATTATAACTTTATACCTTTTAATGGGGCTTGTGGAACTTTACTGTAATTTATGCGGATTTCAAAGGCTTCATGGGAAGTATAAGTCCGCTTGAAGATCTTCGAAAGGTCAGAGAGAACTCGGAGATGAAGTCAAAGTAGTAATTTTAAAAATATGTCGGTATAGCTATAAATGAGTCAGTACTTTCAAATCCTTTCGCCGGATTGCTTCGAAAGTTTCGAAATCTCAACTTCTAATTCTATCT
>JAQIWV010000150.1:0-12320 GCA_034696705.1 Isotomurus plumosus
ATATTCAATATTAAATTGTATTTCAATAAAGATTGCTAATCAAAACTTTAGAAACAATGAAAACTCAGTAAACCTTCATCTGGAAAGAACGAGTAGCACAAAACTACGTTTCTGTCTTCCTGATAGACTACTTCTTTTGATGAAATGAACCCTACGTCATATGCTAGGCGTACTTTTGCAAGTCCAAGTAAAGTTAAGTTTAAACCTGCTTGTTAAAAAAAACAGCAATCTTATTACATCAAAGGTTAAAAATACTAATTTAACAATACAAAGGGTAACGTATAACTTACATTCAAGTTTAACTTCGTTTCCACCACAGTTCTTCAATATAACTTGTCCCGATATTGGAGATGATGAAGAATAGGAAGCACCTCTGTCATCCAGTGAAACCTTAATGGTCATCATGGTGCTTAAAAAATTTAGAATTACGACACTTGCACAGACTTTCCAAATAGTTCACAAGTAAAAGAAGGAATTAATAAAAAAAAACTATTTAACAAGTATAACTTGAAGTATATGGTCGTCTGCTTAAATTCAAAGATTACAGTGGCTGTAGAAGACGTACTTGTTTCTTCACTCCTGTTGAAACTATAAATCCAAAGTCAATTTCATCGTCATATACTTATATTAATTTATAACTAAGAATAATGAGTAATGAATGTTTGCTTAGCTTATTATCGTCTACCTGAACACTCGCAGGAATATCTAAGGATCCTGGTGTCTCCTACAGAAGATAAACTGATTTAATTTCATTCACTGGAGATGAATCACTGCTTTGACTGAATAAGATGATGATGAAGCTAATTAATGCTAGCTCACACCTTCACAGCTTCCAGTAGAGTTAGTTGTCACTCTGTGGGACCTCATGCACTGTTCTATGGTTGCGAAAATTTCTTACCTACTTCTTGGATTACTGCACTAAAGTTATAAGAAGTCTATGTCTCCCACTCTCTTATAAGTTAGCATAAGAAGATATGTCAAAGACATGCGTGTTTGTGGTGGCGCTTGGAGGAGAGTCTTCCTCAGGCATCTCCTCCATCGCCAGTATTCCTACAATAAACTCAGTAAGAGAAACAACTCCGTCTCTCCGACCACATTTATTCCCTCGTACATTCCACAGCGGCGAGGAGTGACCCCAAGGACCTCAGGACGCGTATCCGGAGACCCTGGAACAACTGGAGGACTTCACCTCCACCACCACACCCTCAGGGAAACCTTTTAATGTCGCTTCCAACGAGGCAAATGAGAACTTTGAAAAACTGAAAAACAAACGGCTTACCCATCATCCATCTGATGGAACTGGGATTGTGGATGATGTTGACAAGGTCAACAAGAAAGACCGAGTACAGGTTAAGCCTCATCGAACATTATCGGATAACGCAAACCAAGACAGGAAACTTAGAGATACAACTAGTCCATATAAGTCGAGAAGTCAAGCAGAAGATGAAGGCGTTATTTTTGTAAAGAAAAAGCTTATCCAAACAGACAAGCCGTGGTCGGAAGACGAATACGATGATGTTGTACTGGTGAAAACAAAGCGAATAAAATCAGACGTACCGGAAGAACTGGGGCAAATGAATAACAAGAAAAGAGGAGTGACGATAGGAGAAGATCCCAGTTCCAACTCAAAGAACGAGCACTTCGAGAAATTGAAGAAGAAAAGGCTTACCCATCATCCCTCTGATGGAAGTGCGATTGGTGATGATGTTGCAAAGGTCAACAGTAAAGGCAGGTCGCGCAGTAAAGACGGCAAAAACTCTGATGCAGCAGAGAAGAAAGCAATTGTCACTGATAAGCCAAGAAGTCGAGGAAAAGACAAAGCAGGGATTAGAGACAAGAAAGCGAAAAAAGCAGGCAAAATTGAGCAACCTCAAAAGGGTAACCAAAACGCTACAGATGCAAAGAAAAACGGTGGTGGATCAGGTAAACCTGGAAGTGATGGGGAATATGAAGAGGTGGTTGTGGTTAAGAAAAAGATTATAAACACTGACCAACCCAACAAAGGCAACCAAAACGCTGGAAAGAAAAATGCTGATGGATCAGATGGAAGTGATGGGGAATATGAAGAGGTGGTTGTAGTTAAGAAAAAGATCATCAGCACTGACCAACCACAAAAGGGTAGCCAAAATGCTGCAGGAGCAAAGAAAAACGCTCCAGGATCTGGCCGATCCCGGAATGGTAAAAACGCTGCTGGAACAAATAAAAACGCAGCTGGATCAGGAAAGCCTCAAAGTGATGGAGAAATTGAAGAGGTGGTCGGAATGAAGAAAAAGATAATCAAAAGTGACCAACCCCAAAATTCTAAAAACGCTGCTGGAGCAAAGAAAAACGCAGCTGGATCAGGAATAAAGCCTCAAAGTGATGGAGATGGGGAATATGAAGAGGTGGTTGTAGTTAAGAAAAAGATCATCAAAACTGACCAACCACAAAAGGATAACCAAAACGCTGTTGGAGCAAAGAAAAAGTCTCCAGGATCTGACCAATCTCGAAATGGTAAAATCGCTGCTGGAGCAAAGAAAACCGCACCCGGTTCAGGAATGCCTCAAAGTGATGGAGAATATGAAGACGTGGTCGTAGTGAAGAAAAAGATAATCAAAACTGACCAACCCCAAAATGGTAAAAACTCTGCTGGAGCAAAGAAAATCGGCGCAGGATCAGATAAGCCTCACAGTGATGGGGAAGATGAAGATTCGGTCGTAGTCAAGAAAAAAATCATTAAAACGGAGCAACCCCAAAAGGATAACCAAAATGCCACTGGTGCTAAGAAAAATGCAGTCGTATCAGAAAAACCTCCAGATGATGATACCGAAGAAGTAGTTGTAGTCAAGAAAAAGATAACCAAAACAGGAAAACCGTCACCAGAAGAAGAAGACGAAGACTTGGTTGTTGTAAAGAAGAAGATCACGAAAACAGCAGAAAAGCCCCCGTCTGATGATGACGAAGAAGTTGTCGTCGTCGTCAAAAAGAAGACCATCAAAACGATTGATGGCAAGATTATAGAGGAATCGAATGACGACCCCACTGTCACAGTTAGTGTTCAACCATCAGCCAAGTAGTAAACATGCATCAGATTTTGTTTTTTATATCTGTTAAAAGTCACAGTCAGTCTGGTACAAAATTGGAAGTAATTAAAATACAAGTTTGGATAAATTTTTCAAAGTGTAAAGATTAGTCTTCATTATTTGTTATTTTTAGTTTGCCTTATACATTATTGATCACATTTTACAAGTCACAAAGGGTATTTTAAAATCTATTTTAGGTGATATATTTAATCATCAGTATTTAGTGTAAGGCATACTCCGTGTAATATCCATTGATCAGTTGGCTCACGCGTGTGAAGATCTGCTTCAAAGACAAGTCCTGCACCCATCGCATTTCTTCGTAGGGACGTAGTGTACACTGGACATCTGTATGTATTCTGTTGACCCACAGATATTCCCAAATGTCACAAGTCATCAAAAATACAATTGAAATAATTGGATGTCTGAGTAGTGTGTACATTTTACCTTCAAATTCAGTTCGCTGGATTCAACAGCAATGACAGTAAGTATTGGAAGCTCTTCCACGAGAACATTAGGTTTAGAACGGGCTAGTTCGCCTATCTTCAAGTCCCACGAAGCTCCTTCAAGGAAAAGTCCATGACAGTAACTTCCTTGGTTCGGTCGGTCGGATACTTCTGAAGGGTCAGTCATTGCAGTCACTTCGGTGAACAACGTCGACTTCTCAAGGGGCCAGTTGTACCTGCGACAAGTTGCCTGCATTAAAGAAGTCAAGTATGATTCCGGAATGTGAAGACCAGACAACCAAATCACTCTTGGCTCAATAATGTTAATCTGGAATTCAACAAGTTCTTACGATTAGTTTCACTTCAGTACAGTTGAGTTTCTAAAATATGTAATATGAAAATTACCCATTGCTCATACTGATTAAATCTGGCAAGGAAATGGTTGATCCAGCTTCCTAAAGGCTTTCTCGTGGCTGGAGCTACTTTCAACCAAGTTTCAGGAACCTGACCGTTGTAAAGAGAGTTGAAGACAGTTTCCAACACAGCGTCCATTCCTACTTCTCCTGAAATTGCTTTCCGCAGTGTTTGTAAACTTCTAAGCATTCTCGCAATAAGCATGTTAAACCGTTCCACTTCTAAGAGTAACACAGTCGTCGTGGGAGAAGGTGTCAATCCATACTTCTTTCGCAGAATGTCTATTTCATACAGCTTTGGAATCTTGTTTATAATATCACTTGCAATTTTGTCAACCGTGCAAGTTTTCTGGCTAGTATCTGAATCGGGTGCCGTTTGAGGTTGAAGATCAGTCATATGAATCCACATATTTTTCACTGCTTCCGTGTAATAACCAATTTCTGAGTTTGCATGCAAACCTAACACCATTGGACTGTTTTCTAGCGGCAGTTCATCGATAAACTCTACAGTTTTTGATAAAAATGATAAAATAGAGTTAGCATTTTAAAATTCAATTAAAGTCTAAATAACAAACCTATGTAATTTTCTCGAACTCCATCCTGAGGAATGAGATAGTGCACAGTTTCATCTGTGTAGAAGTGGAACAATTCTTCTTCGTCTTTTATGAACAACCAGTCGCCCATATACTTATCAAGATACGTCTTGAGAAGTCTTCTGTCAAAGCCATCGGTCACACGCCCTCCGTACATGACTTCTCCAATAAGATATTTCAAACTCCTCCAAGGCATTTTTGGGTCCTTGTGGTCCAATACTTTGCCAAGGTATGTTTTCAAGATTTGTAAACTCACATTGAAGTCATTTTCATTAAAGTCATAGGCGATGTTAAATCCAATTTTTCCGTACTTTCTCCTTTCCTTCAATGCGACAAATGATAAAATTTATATTATGTACTCAAATACGACCATCAAGATTTTAGTATGTTTCAAGTACCTGCAGTACAGCGTGAAAGAACGCCAACACATAAGCTAAAGTCTTGAACGCAGGATGTCTACATTCCGTGAGACTCGATGGATTCATAAGGAAGTAAGTTGATCTCAAATTAAATTTCAATCCGTTGGGAGTTTCAGTCACAACCTTAAGACTGTTTTGTAGAATTCCAATGGGAAACTCTGGAGACGGGTCCGTGGTCATCCACAACCTGAAGTCTGGATGAGGTTTTCCCTTTTTTTCCATCATTTTCTCAATCTCTCGAACAAACTTTATGAGTAAGTGACAATTCTGGAGTATCAACCAGTGTCCTTTTTCAAAGCACTTGATTAGTAAGTTCTTAGCAGCCTGTTCCTGTTCTTGTCCAAGAGAAATGTTCTCTATTTGGTCAGGTTGTAGTCCCTGCCTGTCTCCTAATTTGGCAATATCACTAGCAGGATCTGATCCGGGGCTCAGTATAAATACAACCGGAGTCGATACAGTTGCCTGCTCGAAAATCGCGTCAAAACTAATGACAGGAGGTGTCAAATATCTTTTTCCCATTGATGCAGTCACGTAATGAGCGATTCCTCTGTAGACTCTGTCAACTCTGAAGCACCTAAGCAGCATTAGTTTGTTGAAAATGCTAATCTTCTCGTGATACGGTTCAGGATATTTTACACCTTCCGGAGCATCTCCGCAAAACCAGCCTCTCCAAGCTTCCTCGTCCTTTTTTATATCTTTCGTCAGCTCCCCAAACACATTTGGGAACTCTGCTTCAAGTTTCAAAAGATCTTTCCAAGACTTTTCCGAAAGCCATGTGTAGGGATTAACCTTTTCACTCTTGTTCACAGATACATTTCCTTTTGTGAAGAATTCCAATTCCTTCATAGTCACATTTCCTTCTCGTTCTTCAAGCTTCACTGTCATTTGAAAGGAGAAGAGTAACTTGTGTTTTTCGAACATTCCAGTGCAAGCATACTCGTAAACTTTCACTGTGAAGCACTTAATGATGTTCTCCAATCGCTTTTCTAGCACGGGATCCGATGTAGCCTGTTTCAAGGCGAGCGTGAAAACTCCTAAATAAGCTACCAAAGAGTATTGGTACATTTCGTTCACTGCTGACATATCTGCCAACACAAAGAACAAGATAGCTCCTCTCGTTGCAACTGAACGGTACAAGTCTCTCAGCGTTTCAATGTCTTCTGTAGTCTTAACTTCCAACGCCAATTTCTCGCTAACCTCATCTGCTTTCTTTTTCGTGTCATCCACAGCCTGGACAAGATCTGTGTTGTCCACCATAATTCCTGTACTCATACATAATTCATTAAGTAACGAATCTTCCAAGCCTTTCAGTAGAATTTTTTTCACATTTGTCTCTTGAATGATAAGCTTTCTTTGTTCCTCTAAATCGGGTCGTTCTTGTGCTACCACCACTCCCAGCAGTTGTCCTTCTAAGCCTTCGATAGTAAGCGTGCAGTTTATAACCGTCGCTTTCGAATATAAACCCGGTGCGAACTTCGGATTAGCCATTTTGGAATTCAGGTACAATCTGAATCCAGCATTGTAATCAACTTCCTTATCCCCCACTAAAACAAAGTTTCGTCCAAATTCTTTACGAATGTTCTTCTCCAGCATATTTCCAATAACTGGATCAATGTATTCCTCCACGTCTTGGAACATCACGGGGTATCCATTCATTATGGCCATTTCCAATTGCCTAACGAAATCACTGTCAGCGAAGGTTAGGAGTTTCAAGTTATTATGTTCTTCCTTCTTCTTTATCCACGAAGAAGCTTGCTGGAGAGGGTCGATAAACAGAGGAAATCTGGAACACTTCGTTGTCAGTATTCCATTCTGAATTGACAGTTCATCTGAAGGTAACCCTTCTGAAGACCACCCAGCAATCTCTACTTCATCCGTTAAGACTTCCTCCACCTTAAAATTAGGATTCCGAGGTAGCCCCATTTCATCTGCAAATCCAACCCAATCTTGATAAATAATTTTTTTTCTGAACTCCCAACAAAATGCTCCAGTGTAGGAAAGGAAAGCAGAGGAAATTAGACAATCTCCTAGTAGCCATTTCTTCTTATTTTTCAGGTTAATTAAATCTTTCCCCCATCGCTCATTTTCGGATGACAAACCATTGATCAGTCTTCTTGCATTGGATAATCTCGGCATTAAGATGTTGTACTCTTCTTCCAGCAAACTTTTCTCAATCACAGCTTCGTCGTATTTCTTCCGGTACACTGCCAACTCTTCTTCCAGTTTCCACATTCGAGCTTCAGTGCTATTCAACTCTTCTTTAATCTTGTTGTAAATCGTCTGGTGCTTTGTCACAAGATCTTTCTTGGGCATGACATCAAAGTTTACAATGCAAAACCCCATGACTGCTTCGATGAACTTCAGAAGACCTGCTCCGGCTTTTGAAACCTTCTGAAGACCTTCCACAGTCATTCTCATCGTTTTGTTCGCTAGTGCAAGCGCATCTGTTATTCGATTATATTGTTCTTTTGAAATATTGTCCACATCTAGCTCAATTAAAGACATTAGGAAGTTAGGGTCAGCCAACATTATCTTAGCATCCTTCCACCCACTTTCGTTGATGCCTTTTAGTGTCAGGACGCATTCACAAACAACCTGTACAGCTTTAGGAGGAGATGCAAATGACCGGATTTCAATAATGTCGTTCGTATCCAATTCATCGAGTGCAAGACGAGCGAGTTCCAACGCAGGGAGTACATCTACCAACACAAGCTCGGCTTCTCCTTTCTCCTTCTGAATGATTGCATTTTCAATCTCCAACTCTTTCGCTTTCACCACAACTTGTGTCTTCGTCTCCGTTTCTTCAATCGTTCGAGATTTAATTTCTTTGAGCAGTTCTTCACAAGCAAGGACTTTCTCGTCCATTCGATTTTTGGAATTTACGAGGTTCTTGTTCAACGCTTCCATTTCAACTTTCGCGTCTGCAATCTTCTTGATTCCACCTGCTAGGCGTTTCAACTGAGCTGACACAAAATCTTGTTTCTCTTGGAATAGACGCACATAAGTGTTTTGGAATTCTAAGAAATGTTTAGGGGACACATGATTAGGTTTCCTCAGCTTCATCATGTACTCTACATTGTATTTCTGAACAGATGAGTGAACATGAACGACATGTCGCACAACTTCCTTCTTAAACTTCTCCGGAATTACTGCAGCCTACAAGATACAAATGGATATTAATATGATCATATTATGAAAAAGATTTTTACTCTTACTTACATTAGCAAAGAACAACGCAGCTACATCAAATAATGCTTGTTCAGGCCAAGCTTGGAACCAATCAATGTACGTATTTCCAATTAATCCTGGGTAGTTCCTGCACCGCGTCCTTAAGGTGTCTCCAGTAGGACTCATTGTAAGAGATACATGAAGGTTGTTCACACATTTCTGAATAAAGTATTGCCATATGCCTTCTTCCGTAACTGCTTCATTAGCTTTCTTCGCTTCATTTCTTAACTTTTCAAGAATGATGTCGTTTTCTTCACTGGTGAACAGAAAAGGTACTATTCCAACTGTGAGCATGTTATTAATCAGATCAAGAAAGCCTTCCTCAGCTATCTGAGTCTCATTGAATAGGAAAGTAGTTTCCTTGTTGAGGATTCCCAAGTCTTTGTACAGAAGCTTGAGATCTTCCCTGAAGTGGTACTCACCGTAGCCTCTACTCTGGGAGATTTCGAAAAGTTTGTATCCAGCAGCATGACTTGCTAGACGAGTCAGGGATTGTCGTCCATTGTTAACTACTCCGATAAGCAAGCAGTGACCTTTGTGTATTCTAATCGCTCGGTGAATTCTTGTGCAGTGCTCAAGAGCATATTCAAACAGTACGAGATCTAGTTTATTGGTTCCCGTGTCATTGTAATCCTGCATGAGATCTTGAAGCAGAGATTTTGTGGTTTCATAGTCAATTAGGTCTTCGTAATAACGAACGGCATCTTCGTCCAGTGCGTTACGGTAATCTCCATACAAAAGCGGATTCTTTAACGCATAGTCAGCTTGTTTCTGGAATCTGTCTTCGATAATTTCTTCTATGAACTCATCAACAAGTCTTTTGTCCTATTGGTATAATCGAAATATAACCTTCAATCTTTTATTGTCCAAGCCGATTTATAGTAAATTGAATTTCGAATTCTATCTACAACCTACCTTCATGCTGATAAGTCTGTCACAAAATACTCGCCTACAACATTTAAGGAATAATCAACTTCTAATTCCAAACATGACACGTCCATTTAAGAGATAGAAACATTGCTTACGTGAACTCATTTCTCCAGACTCTCACTATAGCTCGATTATCATTAAACTTATCAGGGTGCATTTGGCACAATCCGCAGAACACTCGAGACAAGTCCTTCATGTTGAAAATGTAATGGAATTTATTTGGAGTAGGAGGAAGCGCTTTGATTATCATCTGAAAATCCAAGTAAGTAGTAATGACGAACACATTCCTGTAATTAATAATTGGATGTATTTACCTGGAACAGTTCCAACGAAGCCCGAACTAATGAATCTACGTACTCCGTCACGGAATCTCTAAAGTTAGCACAATGAGCAGATAAGATTGAAGAGTAAATGTGTTCCATAACGGATGTAGATGGAAAGGTCATATTGTACACAGAGAACAATGACATAAATCTCGGATCAACTTCATTACGACCGCCTCCAGCTTTGCACATAGCGGCGACGTAGGCTGCAAGAATGAATTATAATTATTACTATGCAATTCAAGTTAATTTCCTAAATATCGAAAACCCAGACGCATCTTACTTAAATCTTTCATTTGTTTCCAATTGAGATTCTTTCCTCTGTCATACAAACCTCCTTTGTCCACCAGCAACCTCAGAAAGGCAATCGGTTGTTGTGTTCCGTAAGAGTCCACTTGGGGCATATTCATGTCATCAATGAAAATAAGGATTTTTTTCCCAGGGGGTGGACCGTACACATCTTTAGTTCGCTTGTCCACGCAACTTTCAATGTACCTCTGAACATCCATTGATGAAGTTCTGGAAGAGAAAGTCATATTAACTACCAAAGTCGTGTCTTGGCTTAAGCTATTCAAGTAGTTTTGAGTCGTCGCTGTCTTCGATGTTCCCGTGCCTCCGATTAGAACTGTAGATCTCCGTACCTTAAATAAATCATTAGAATTAGTATTTCACCTCGCAGACCCATTCTCAATCAACATCTTACTTTGTCCATAAGCTTTAAGACCCAAGTGATTTTTACTGAATCTACAGTAGGAACGAATATCTGGGAAAACTTTAGACTTGCATTATACTCATAATCTGGAACAAGAGTCTTCCACGCTCTCCAATCTTTGGTTTTTTCTGTCCAAATGTACTCGTACATTTTCCCACAATATAAAGGCATTTCTCCTGCAATCAGTTATTAAATAATTAAATAAGTTCTGGATCATCAGAACAAATCATTAAAAGTTTGCCACAAGCTCCGTACCGAGTTTAGCAATGACACCATCTCTGTCCATAACCTGAGTAAGCCCAGACAGTTCTCGAACGTATCCATCAAATGTCTCTCTACTTTCTTCGAGTAATCCAGCGCCCACTGACCAATAAATTGCCAGGAGAAAGTGCATTTCCATATCCCCTGCCGTCTTCTCAGGAAGAATAGCTGTGAGAGTATACGCCAACTGCATTACCATGTTGAGGTTTGTCAGTGGAATTATGAGCTTCAGTTTCTTTCCCTTAATACTGTCCATGATTCCCTCAAGGATCAAATCAACGAGGAAGGGCACATATTTATCGAATAGTTGATTCAGTAAATCTTGTTCCAGGGGATTTCTGCTATGCACCCAACGGTCCCAGAACGGTCTGTATCCTAAGTTCTTAGGATCTACGTACACCATTCCTGCACGAGATATTGTCGCCGGTGAAGCATACTGCAAATCTCCCACCTGAAAAAATTAAAACCCAATAAAAGATTTTGTGATGAATTATCTTGTTTGTCTCTTCAGATATTCTGTTGATGTGTGGAGTAGCTTTACGGGAACTCACTTCGAATAACAAAGAGCAGTGTTTTTGCAACCGAATCCGTTCTCCATTTGGCAAAGTCAGCAGTTTATTGTCGTCCATCACTAATTGTTCGAAGAAATGCTGGATTGAGTATTTGATAATGGTTAGATTTGATAATTAGGCCGAGCAATTACCTGAGTTTATGTTTTCTACCCAAAGAGCATCTACGTCTCCATCAAACAGAATGTACCTACGTTCACTCTTCTCAGTAGGTTTGTTGATATCTCTGAAGATTTTGGAAAGTAGACCATCCGTCCAATCTCTCGTTAGAGGATTTAATACTCCGTATAACTCATTGATACTCGTAGCTTTTGGATTTAACGTATAAAGCTTCGTAAGGATTCCTAATTTGGTCTGAGCTTTGCACAGAGAATTAATGGCAACTGTCTTTCCTCCTCCGGTAGGTCCAACTACCATGGTTGTATGTCTGGCCATCATAGTCTCGTACAGTTGAACTACTTTGTCTACTTGATCTGCAACAACAATGTAATGTTCCTCTGTCAGAACAGTCTCAACAGCTTTAATAAATTCTGGATGGGACACTCGAGGACAATCAAGTCCAGGAAACAAATCTTGAATAAGTCCGAGGAAGATTGGAACATCTTCAAAGACAAGCTTGGGTAAGGTCGTGTCTCTAAGGGCTCTCATGAGTACCAGCTCTTCGTCCAACTCTGGAGCACTTCGTTTCAGTTCTCCAGTCTTAACAAGCACCAACTTTAGAGCTCGAAGTCCAAAGTCGTAATGATGCTGCTTGGATAACTGTCCTTTTGCCAGTTGATACAAAACTGTCATCTTCTTTGCTAATGCTTTTGCTTCAAGGAAACCCTCTGAGATTAACGTAATGAGGCAGATCATCTCCAAGTCAGGGAGGACACAAACCATAGGACGCAATAAGGATTTGAGTGATTCTGGAAGTTCTGTTCGTCCCGTAGATCCAGGATTCATAGTGATGAAGATGCCAACTTTGTGATCCAGTTTGATTTCTTGGCCTTCAAACTACCGAATTTTGAAAATCTCTTATTAAAGACAAGGTACATATTTACAGAATAATTGGCAATTCATGAGTAATTTGTAATCACCCCAAATATCTCTTGATGGCTCATCAAAGCTGCTCGAATCGTTTGAATTTGTGTAGCGATTACAGACAAGACCGAAATGTGAATTCGATTGAACTCATCGAAACAGCCCCAAGCACCGACTTGACATAACCCTGCAAAAATAGTTCCTACTGCTTTGTAATCCATGTTCTCACAACAATTGGTAACAACGCAGAGAAGTCCAATGGCTTTTGCTAAGTCTTTTGTAGTCTCAGTCTTTCCAGTTCCTGCAGGACCTGTTAGAGCTCCTCCCATAAAAAAGTTCAACGC